>JAQZBX010012810.1:0-40720 GCA_029593785.1 Cabassous unicinctus
TATATATATATATATATAACAAATAACATTTATGTAAACAAATGCACATATATGCATATGTATTTATATATCATTTTACAAATAAAAAAAAATTAAAAAAAATAATCTAAGTGGAGAGGATGGGTTTTGAGGGGAAGCTTGTCATTATCCAATTTACATTTCTAACGTTCTCCTGGCTTCTGTGTTGATAATGGATTATAAGTGGGTGGGGACAGAGGCAGGTAGGAAAAGGCTTACTGGGGTGATTGTGTGAGAGATAATGGTGACTTGATCTAGGGTGGAAGGAGTGGAAATGGACAGGTATATTTTGGAAAGCCTGCTTCATATTAATGACAGACTAGATGCGAGGGGCAGGAAGTGATAAAGAGCAATTCTCAGGTTTCTGGCTTGATCAAGTCGGTATTCGGTGGTGCTTTTTTTTACTGAGCTATGGAAGAAAGGGTTTGGGGCTTGGGGAAAGCAAAAGTTCAAGACTGGAAATGTTAAGTTTGATATTCTTGTGGAGGCCTACAATAGAGCTAAGTTTACAACACAGCTTACAACGTGCAGGGCACTGTACTAAATGTTTCACATGTATTAATATATTTACTCTTCATAACAACACCATGAGGTAGATACTGCTATTTGCCTTGTTTTACAGATAAGGAAACTGAAGCACAAAGAGTTTAAATAACCTGCCCCAAATCACAAATCACATAGCTAGTAAATCTCCAAGTAAGATAGAAATCCAGGCCGTCAGCCAGTGGAAGGGTCTGATGTAGATGTAAAACCATCATATCTCTTAGTTGTCCTAATTCTGTTTCATTATTTCTTTACCTCTTCACCATCTGCTCCTCTTCACCTTCCCTTGTCTGTTCTCCTCCACATTTTGGATGCTTAAAGTCAAAGTTCACCCATGATCTCATCGTTTGGCTTCTTCTAACTCAACCTGAAGTCCCTTATTGACTGCATTCACATTTACAGTGTCAATTATCATCCATACTTTGCTGGCTCTAATATTCTGCCTTCAGCTCTGATTTCCCATGTGAACGTCAAACCCATTTATTCAACTACTTATTAGACATAACCTACATGATCCACAAGGATCTCAAACTCAGCAAACTGTAAAGTTACGTTTTATCCTTTATCTTCTCTTTCCTTCATGAATAATTCAGTTCTAAAGCTATTCAGTGGGACTGGACAGATGATACTAGCTATCAGTTTGGTGATATTCTGACCAAAGATGCACAACCTGAATCTAATCATGTGGGAACATGAGACAAACCCAAATTGAGAGACATTCTACAAAATAACTGCCCTGTGATATCCAAATGTGTCAAGATCACCAAAGCCAAAAAAAGTATTGAGGAAAAGATCCAGAATGATAGAGACTAAAGAGACCTGAAAACTAATGCCACCCAAACTAGGTCCTTTTGGTATAAAAGACATTGTTGGGACAACTGGTGAAATTTAATGGTTCTGAGGATTATACGGTTGTAAAGTGCCCATCTTTATTTCCTGGTTTTAATGGTTGAATTGTATTCGTGTAGGTGAATATCCTTATTTGTAAGATGCATGCATTAAAGTGCTAGTGGGTTATGAGACATGAGGTTGAAATATTACTGTCAAATGGTTCAGGAAAAAAAAAGTTCCCTGTATTGTGCTTGCAACTTTTCTGTAAGTTTGAGATAGCATTAAGAAATACTTAAATACCTATGTTAATTTTTAAAAATGAATTTGAATATATAATATATATTGCAGTGGTATGTAAACTTTAGGATGCATAAGAAACACCTGGTGAGCCCAGTTCCCACCCATCAGGACCATGGAAACTGTATTTCTTAACAAGTATCCTAGAAGATTTTGATGCAGGTAGCTCTGTACCACACTTTGAGAAACACTGGTATAATTTTTATTAAGAACCAAGGCTCTGGGGTCAGACCTGTCTAGGTTTGAGTTCCAGCTCTACCATTTAGCTGTTGTGTGATTTTGGACAACCTATTTGACTTTTTGATCCTTGCTTTCTTCTTCTTTAAAACCAATATAATAATATCTTCATGATGTTAATTTGAGATAAAATTATATAATGCATGTGAAGTGCTTAGCATCTCATTGGCATGCAGTAAGTCCTCAATAATTGGTAGTTAGCATTAAACATGCTCTTTCTATATTCCTTGATTCTGAGAATGATACCCAATTCCTCCTAGTTTCCCAAGCATAATACCTCTGAGTCATCTTACATTCCTTCTTCTTCCTCAACTCCTATAACTATTCTGTCATCAACCAATTCCTACAGATGCACATTGCCACATTCATTCTTACTCCACTGCCTTTTTCAGTTTTTTTCTACTTTACTACTGAATTACTGCAATACCCTCGTAAATTCTCTCTCTCCATATAGCACTGCCCTCTTACAATCTATTCTCTATATAGCTGCCAAAGTTATCTTTCCAAAATGCATACCTGACTGTGGCATGCCCCTTCTTAAAGCTCTTTAATTGATTCCCAATTATCTTCAAGAGTACAATTACAATTCCATTGCATACTCCATAAAATCCTTCAAGATCTGGCCCCTGAGAGTCTCTGAACATTATTCTTTTTAAATTTTACTGACTCATGTCCAGGCCTCATGAGTCAGTTATGTCAGCCCCTGAGTATGTACATATGTACCATAGAGGGGACCATATGCACTACCTTGAGTTATTAAATTGCATTTGTTCATTTTATGCCTCCCCCACTAGAGTTCTAAGAGAAGAATTAGGTCTAGTGTGGTGAATAAAAATTTTCTGATCAAAAAAGAAGTAAGGAAAGAAGATAGGTAGGCAGGCAGGCAGGCAGGCAGGAAAAAAGTAAGTAAGGAAGGAAAACAGAAAGAAAAGAAGGAAGGGAGGAAGATAAATTAAATATGTTTGAAAGGATGGAATAAGATGGTAGGGGTTTTCTCATATGTTTGTTATTGGGAACGAAAGAGACAACCAAGCTTAAAGTAGTAACCAGCCCCCTAATTTATAGATGGAATTTGTATGATGAAATATACTGCTTTAAAAAGAAAAGTCCAAATCCAAGTCTAAGGTATCTGTGTGAGTTTGTGATTGATATAGTTACTAGAGCTTCTGGTGAAGTTGGAGGACAAAGACAAATAACATGAGCAGCAATTATGTCCCAGGACTTTCCCGTGTTCATTTTACCATCATTTTTCTCCATCAGTCACAGCAGTATTTCTCCTAGTGGATTTAGAACTGAACATCTCTTTCCTTCATCCCATCTTGCCTTACTTAACTAATCCATAGCATCCTTCTGAGTTTACAGGATGAGCTGTAAAAGAGTTTCATTTGTTCTGGGAAATTATGAAGAATTAAAATATGAAAATTTGGAAAAGAAGGTGCACATGGGGTGGTTGTAGTTTTATAATGCCCAGGCACGGACATACCTCAGTGGTGCAAATTCTTGAAAAATATATGATAGGTAAGGTAGAAACGCATGGAGAACAAGGAGGGAGCCATATTCTGTTGGATAAGGGGTAAGGAGTCTTCATTTATTGTGCCACTGCTCTACTCTGGAATAAATGGCTCTCTTAACTACAGAGATACTGAAAATTCTACTTGGATCCAGAGGTTGATTCATCATGAAGTTAGTGAAGCTCTGTTTCAGGGCCACTCAATTACATTGTCTGCTTCCAAGGCCCTGTATCTAACTTTGTGTTTGTAGTTTTGTATGTCCCTTTTTGAAAGAAGATCCTCAGAACTGTATAGACTCCTACTGTATAACACTTGGTGTTGCTACTGTCTGGACATAGGTAGTATATTTCAAGGGTCACTGAATTAAAGTTCTCCTTCTTCCTTCTTATTCCTTCTTTGAAGTTAATTTCCTTCTGTTTTCCCCCATTAAGATGCTATATTTTCAGCTCTTCCAAACTTTAAATATTTTTTCTCTAAATCCAATTTTCAGACTTATACTTGTCCAAGTTCATACTCAAAATATATCAATATTTGATTAAAATGTCAATGTATTGTATTCAGTTCAACAGAAACATAACTCTATTGATGTATAACCAATGATAAATACAATGTTCACGTTTTTGTAAGACTGACATAGCTTTTGGTGTAGTGCAGGTACCATCATCAATGTAAGTCAATTAAATAACAAGTAAATATTAAACAGCTATCATGTGCCAAGCATAATGTTAGCTCTTATAGATTAGCTCATATTAAAGTTGACTCTTGTCTATCAGCTACAATGTAGTAGTAGAGTCAAGACTGAAACAGATGAATAACAGATATTTTGAAAATAAGAAAATGTATTAACAGAGGGCTACTTTGGATAGTTCATATAGAAAATGAAATGATCTTTAATTATATGCTAATTTGCATATAATATGTGCAAAATCTATAGTTAAAGGCATAAAGATTATAAAGCCATGGTGAAAGACTTCTAAGAGAAGATGGAGTCTTGGTTTTGAAAAAATATCTTAAGTCTGCATAAGTAAAGAAGAAGATACATTCTCCTTCAGAATGGAAAAGGGCTCAATAGTCATTGAACACTTTTTCTGCTAATGAACTGTGAGAGGGCTTTATATTGGTCATCTCATTTAACCCTCACAATTCCTTATGAGGAAGGTTTATACTAATTTTATAGACAAAGAAACTGAGATTCAGAGATGATATGGAGCGTACTTAAGTAAATGGTGGTGGTTTGTGTATAAACATGAGAATGAACCTAGTATTTCAAAAGCTAAGGGATGGGCTGTCAGGTATTGGGAGATAAGTGTATATAGAATAAAGTCTATTTTCAAGAGCACTGAAAGCTAGGTAGAAGTGCCTGGGTTTGATTAAGTGGAGAACAAAAAGTCATTAGTGGCTTTTACTGCAGATGTCTCCAGACCTCTTTCATTAGTTTTCCAGGTCCCTTTCTAGAAAAACTAAAGTTCAAGTTGAGGTCAATATTCAAAGTCATCTCATTTAAGTAATAAAGAAGAATCAAAAAGCAACATTCTGTTGTTCAATTTTTAATTTTATTATTGTTATTTTTTGTTGACTTTTTTGGGGGGGTTGGGGTTGCAGAGGGGTTGCAGCTGTAGTATGGGAGGGTCACTGGTCCAGGGTATTGGTGGGAGGATGTGTGTGTGTGTGGGGTGCACTTGGGGCATTCCTCTATAGAGTGTGAGTGTGTTCATGTGGCCATGGGGTGTTGTCTCATGGGTGGAGATCTGCACAATAGCCCACGGAATATTGAATTCCCACACTGGCGAGTCCTGCTACATTCTCTCATAGAGTGGTGAGAATATCTGGAGTACATGGGCAGTGCCTAGCAAAGGAGGGCAGACCAATGCACCAAGCCCTTGATACTGATGCTTGTACTTAGGAACTTTGTTCTTGTGAAAATAAAACTTAGCCTGGTAAATATATTGCCTATGAGTTATCTCCTGGGGGCCTCCTTGTTGCTCAAATGTGGCCTCTCTCTAAGCCAAACTCAGCATATAAATTCACTACCTTCCCCCTGGTGTGGGTACATGACTTCTGGGGATGAGTCTCCCTAGCACCGAGGGATTAATACCAAGAACCAACTGAAGATGCATTTGGAGAAAGATGTAGAACAAAAGGGGAACTATTAAATGCAAATGAATTTTTATGGCTAAGAGATTTCAAAGAGAGTCGGGAGGTCATTCCAGAGGTTATGTTTATGCATGTCTCAGAAAGATCTCACTGTCTGCCACAATAAACAGTACCTCAAATAGGGGTGCTCATGGAGACTCTAGTGACATCTAGACACTATAGGCAGGGCAAACAACCCCAGGAAATCGGCACCCCATCAGTGAGCCTTACCTTGGAATATATGAAAACCCATCTCCCCCAATGTATTAGAATTAGCCTCATTTATAATTTTCCTACACATGGTTCTTCTATCCCATTTATTTGAACCTATAATTAGCACTAAACCCATTAAATATATGTTCCAGAGACTTAACTCTTCTGACTGTTCAAATGCCAGGTAAGCCTTGAATCTCAACAGAGTTGCAGCCAACACCTACTCTCCAGTTCATCAGACTCACCCAGGAAAACTAACAAAAGGATAATGATGGACAATGTATAGTCCAAGAAGCAGAGAGTATCTTCAACTGCAAGCAAGACAGTTCCATCCACCTGCTCCATGGGATCTAAGCCTTGTCTCAATCAGAAGCAAATTTGGGCATCACCATTCCCAAATCCTCAAGACTGAGGAATGAACAAACATAAGGGGGGAATGCAACTATGTACTAAAATAGACTTACTGTTGTAATGGAAGAATTTGTAACATTGATATAAAGAGAATGGTTAGCAGAGGTTCTGAGGGGAGGTGTTACACAATAGGTGTAACACGGGGCATTTTTGAGACACTGGAATCATTCTGCATGATATTATAATGACGGATACCAGCCACTATGCATTTTGTCAAAACCAATAAAATTTTACAGTGCAAAGTGTAAAACATAATGTAGACTATAGACCATGTTTAATAGCAATGCTTCAATATGTGTTCATCAAGTGTAACAAATATACCACACTAATGAGGGATGTTGTTAACAGGGAGGGTGTGTAAGGGGAAGGAGTTTGAGAATATGGGAATCCCCTATATTTTTAATGTAACATTTAGGTAATCTAAAGCTCCTTTAAAAATAAAAATTATTAAATAAAAAAAGCAACATTCAATCAGAATTCTAGGAATGAGCAAGCAAATAATCCCAGACGTACTAATTAGCATTTGTATCATTTACAGTTCCTGGCACACAATAAATAGTCAATAAATGATGAACAAACAAATGAATGGAAAGTAAGTTGTTTGTTTAATTAGCTTTTCTGGTTTAAAATATATGTAGACTCAAATACTGGAGAAGCAATTGTGTGTCCTCTAATTCAACTCTCCGTATGCTGCATGAATCACTCCTTGTATACCAGCCATAAATGGAATGACCTTTGACTTTTCTTTTTATTTAGAGATTGGCTATCCAAATCTCAAATATCAGTTTATAATCTACTTACAAATTAAGAGATCTCATTGTGGGGCCAGAAAGGGTCTAGAGCTCGCATAGAGCCTGGTGACCCTATTTTCACTGAAGTCTAAAAGCAAGAGTCTGGGATAGAGACTGAGCCATCTTTAGAAACAGTGGAATGTCATGACAAATCCACTGCAGATATAATGAAAAGGGAAAAGGATGGAGATAGAAAAGCCAGCTAGGAGGCAATGATGTAATTTAGTTATGAGAAGACAAGTGGTTGGACTAAAGTGAGCAACAAGGTGCTGGAAGATTCAGCAGGAATTAGATTGATCTTTAAGTAGAAGGCAAAGGAAAGAAAGAACCAAATATGACACTAAAGTTCAACGCCTGGAAAACAGTGAAAATGAATCTGTAACTAGTGTAAACCTGGGACTCTTGCATTGCCCATCCCAGCAGAGCTCCATTTGCAGAAACATTAGTTTGATATGCAATGTAATTGAAAATCAAGAAAGCGCAGAAGATATTCAATTCATTATGCATAGTACAACATTTTAAAGTCCTCTATCCTCATTTCTCTCTAAATATCCTACATACATAATTGCCGTCCCTCAAATCTTTCTTACCTCATTCCATGGTCCCATTAATTCCATCCCAAACTCTGCCTGTACAGTCTATCTTATTTCTTTTGGTTTCTTCCCATTCCTTTCTTCATCTTCTTTTAACCACTGTCTGCCTATTTCATTGTAAATTCAGCTAGTCTATCTGGTTTCTTTAAATCTCCTCCTTACCCTTTATTCTAGGTTATAAAGGTCCAAGAGTCTAGAGGACAAAACAGAACCCTTGGAAGTCAGTTCAAGAAGCTGTGAATATTCCTAAGGAGCTAGGTGTGCCCAACCATATTTTCAACATGAAGCTAGAGCTAGGAATTGCAACCTGCAGAATTAATCAGGGCATGTTACCCTCCCCAAAATAATCAAGAGAGTAGAAGGCCAGGTACAAACGGCAAGTAGAATGGGCTTGCACAGAAAAAGGAATAGGGCTAATTGTTAGATGCCATGCAGAAACCAGTCAGAAGAGGAGTAGGTTGGAAATAAAATAATCCTTGACAAATTGCTCCAAACATGCTTAGGGAAGTCTTAGCTGGGAACTAGGGATGAACAAGGGTATTAACATTAGACAAAGATGAAGTCATCATTTTCAAGCCTGGGCAATTGGAACAAATTCTATCGAGGAGTATCAGTCTCTCATGTAGAGAATAAGAACAAAGATCTGCCAAGGTTTGCAACCGAATCCTGCCTTTCACAGGGTTGAATCCTAACCCTATGTGAAATTTTTGTGCCTCAGTTTTCTCAGTTATGTAATTGGGATAATAATAGTATCCATTTCATAGCATTTTTTTGAAGATTAAATGAGCAAATATGTGAAAAATAACAGTATATTGGTGGCACATAGTGAGATGTTGACAATTGTGGCTATCATCATCATCATCATCAATCATCATCATCATCATCGTTGTTATTATCTATGACTTTTCCAATTTCAGATCTCATAAAAGCCTCTTTTTCAGGGTCCAGTGTGCCAGGACTCAGTATTGAAAAGTGGGCTAATGAAATGGAGGTAAGAAAGTCAATCTTCTCATAGAATAAGTAAATCTCTTGGGGATCCAAATGCAAAACATTGTTTCTATTATTTATGGTGCAACTGTCAAAGGTGCAATAGTGCCCTTTGTGGACAGAGCTGAAAACATTCACTGCCGGCTTTGAGGTGCATACACACATCCTATCAAACCTGTTTTAGAAGCTATGGCCAAAACACAGTCCTCCCACCCTACCAGCCAATTTGGAATATGCTGTAATTAAAGCCCAGATGGGAGGAGATCAAAACTGAGACTCAATCCATGCTCTTGCATTTATGAGCAGCTTCAACTTGGAGAAATTATCTAACATTTCTGAGCCTCTATCTGTTCAGTAATACAATAGAGACTATATCTCACTCCCATGTGAAGACTAAAGAACCTAATATATAAAACAAGTGAAAAAACAAAAAAACCCACTTTACATAGAAATTTGGATATAGTTGGCAATATAGATTCATTTTCTTCCAATTTCCCTCTCTCCTGTGTGTCCAAGATGGTAGCTGCTAGCCTCATGTGGTCATTAAGCATTTGAAATGTGATTAGTCCAAAATGAGATGCACTGCAAGTATAAAATACACAGTGAATTTCAAAGACTTAGTGCAAAAAGAAAAGGATGTAAAAATCTCATCACTAATTTTATATTAATACATATTGAAATAATAATATTTTGAATAGATTAGCTTAAAATAAATTTATTTTTCAATTTATTTTACCTGTTTCTTTTTACATTTTTGACATTTAATATGACTTATACAGGTACATTATGTTTCTTTTGGGCTGTGCAGGTTTAGACAATTAACCAGATGTGATTAAAGAAACAACTGTGTGGCCATGAGAACTCATAGTGTCCTTTGACTTCTCATGGCCTAGACTGATGTGAACTTTGCCATCTGTGCCAATAGGTCCTTGAGGTCCTTGACATGTTTGTTTGGAGCAGGAGTGTAGGAGAGGGGATAAACTCACCTCCTCCCCAAAAATAAAAAACCTGTGAATAAGGAAGGCATGGAAAACATGGCCTGACCAGCTGATGAAAACAAAGCTAAGAACAGAAGCAATCAAAAGGAGTCTTTGAAGAATTTCCTGATCTCAAGTTTCCAAAGGGAGATCAGCCACAAGGACCAATAAAATCTTCAAAGAATGAGCATCGACTGGATAGCCAAGGATCAAATTGCAACCAGGGTCATTATAAATTTCTCAACTCGAATATTAATGTTATTCTAGAATTTAAGGGTAGGGGATGGAGTTACTCTTTCTGAAGGTGCCTCTCCAGGACCCACCATGTAGGGAGTTGGCCAACTCCCCTAGAAGAAAGAAAAGTCCAGGTAGTTGGTCATAAATGTGAAAATATTTAGCTGGTTTTATTGGCAGCTTACAACCCATACTTGAATTACTATATATAATTTAGGGCACTCTAGATATTTAATTGTGTGTATAAATAGAGAAATAAAATTTTAATCTGACCTCCAAGAAAATGAAAAGACAATTGATATGCTAGAGAATAAAAAAGATTATTTTAAAATGCCAGGAAAAATATAAGAAAAGAGAGAGAAGATAAGTATTAAGAAAAATCTTTTTATATGCTTGGAAAGTGGCTGTCAATGACTTTGTGGAATGACCAAAAAAAAGGTAGGCAAAGTCACTCATTGGCAAAGTCTGAAGATGGAGGCAGGGAAATGCAAAAGTAGTTTAAATGCTCAAGAGCATCAAGTAATGTACTTTTATTTTTTTTAAAGATTTATTTATTTATTTCTCCCTGCCCCCCATTGTTTTGAGCTCGCTGTCTGCTCTGTGTGTTCTTCTGTGTCTGCTTGTCTTTTCTTTAGGCAGCACCGGGAATCAATCCTGGCACCTTCCAATGTGGAGAGAGGTGGTCAATCTTTTGCGCCACCTCAGCTCCCTGGTCTGCTGCGTTTCTTATTGTCTCTCCTCTGTGTCTCTTTTTGTTGCATCATCTTGCTGCGCCAACTCTCTGCGCAGGCCAGCACTCCTGCATGGGCCAGCACTCTGCCTAGGCCAGCTTGGTTTTCACCAGGAGACCTTGGGAGTCGAACCCTGGACCTCGCATATGGTAGACAAGAGCCCAATCACTTGAGCCACATCCGCTTCCCCAAATAATGCACTTTTAAGACTGATTAATGTTTGAGGATACTGTGCAAAAAACACAGTAAAAAAGAAATGGATAAACATACTCATGAAAGAAGGGTAAAGTGTGGGACTAAGTTGCTAGTATCTACATTGTAATTTTGGAAACACAGGCTGTATTCCTAATGCAAAAATTTCTCCTATTTATTGGCTTAATCTTCTTATTTAGTAGGAAGGATACTTTATGGCTAAGATTATTGGATAAATGTCTCCTTTATTCTTTACTTTCTTATCTCATTAGTCTGTTGTAGTTAACTCTGGCTAACAGGACCCAATATAGAATTGATTTTAGGCAATTTTATATCTTTCTCAATATTAGGTCAGGACTATATCATTGGGAAATCTACTTGTCCTGAATGGATTGCACTGGTCTACTCAAGTGATCTCAGAACTGGAAGAAGTCAGAAGATATTGAATTTTAAATATTAGATTATTCTATATTGGACTTTGGATCTAATATTAGATATTAAAGTGTAAAATCACATTGTCCTTATTGCTAGCCTTCTTTTGTATCTTGCTTCGGGATCCATACCGCTTTAGTACAGAACTTGATGGTTTATGAGCTAACAGGGTGAGGGAAGATTTTTACACTGTCTATTGAATGTTGAGCAGCCCAAGCCTGAAAGCAAATGTTGCCAAACTTTAAATGCAATAATTTATTAACATCCGATGCCTAAATCATATTTTCCTATCATGGCAAAGTAAATTAAAAAACAACAAAATGAAACAATATACCAAGCCAACCTAAAGAAATGATGAATATGTTTGTGAGACATTTGTGGTCCTGTCTTCAAAATGAAACATTCTGCCAAGAGACAATGCCTCTGTAGAGTCTGGCATGTTGGCTCCATGCAAAAGGTAGTGTCTTAGTTTGCCAGGGCTGATCTAACATATACCACAGCCTAGCCAGCTTAAACTACAGGAATTTATTGTCTCAGAGTCTTGGAAGCCAGATCCAAAATTAAGGTGTTGGCAGTCTCACGCTTTCTCTGAAGTCTGTAGGGTCCTGCTGGTGGCTTCCCTCAATCTCTGCCTCCACCACAAGGCCGTCTGTCTCCCCATCTGTCTCCTCCTTCTGTGTCCAAATCTCCTCTTACAAAGGACTCCAGTCATATTGGATTAAGGTCCACCTTGATTCCATTTGGCCTCATCTTAACTAATAGGATCTTTGAAGATCTCATTTACAAATGAGTCCATATCCACAGGACCAGGGTTAGGACTTGTGAGGGACAGGATTCAATCCATATCAGGTAGTGAACAAATACTAATGAAGAGGATAATTGTGAAGATTTGCTCATAAGACTAAAGTGAGTCAACACTACTTTTCAACTGTACTATTTTAAGATATATTAAGAATAACTGGTATTGAGCAATACATTTTTTAAAATTCAATTTTGTAGCATCAAATAGAATTTTAGCATTTCATTTCATTGAACTACTAAATAAGCCCACATTTCTTCAGAAAAACACCTAATGCCTTTGTTTAAACTCACAACAACAATAATTTTAATAAAAGTTAATAGCCATTGTGCACTCCTTATGTGCTGGGCACTTTTCTAAGTACTCTAATCCAAGTGCTTTACATGTACTAAACCATTTCATACTCAAGCCAAACAAATAAACAAACCCTATGAAGAATATACTGTTTTTCTCATTTTACACATGAAGAAACTGACTCAAGTGATCGACCAAGGTCATACAGCTAGGAGGTGGCAAAATGTAGATAGAAACAAATTTAAGTTGTTTTTTTTTTTTAATGGATCAAAATATTGGAACACTACAGGAGTACCCAAAGAGAACCTGGTTGTTATTTTATTTAGAGTCTCCTATCAGCATATTTTCTATCTGGTAAGAGTTTAAAATATTTTTCTTGAAATGACCAAAATGCCTGTTTATCATCAATGGAGTAAAAAGTGGGGAGTGGGTCATCAGAACAAGATGGTAATTAGCAGAGGTATTCCTATACATGATCAAGACTAAGCAGGGGAATAAATTTGTGCCAAGCCCAAATCATGGAATAAATCAACCTTAAGTAACTTTTATTTAAGAACAGAATTCATCTAGAAACCAGAGTGAAGCTAGGCTGGCAAGTTCGGGCTAAGGCTGAACCCCAGCTGCATGAACAAGAGGGGAGCTGAAGCTAAGCGCCAGATAAGGCTTATCCAGAAAGACTTAGACTTTGAGTCCGAAGGGAAGATAAGGGTCCTGGGAAACAAAGGAGTCCATGAGAATAAAGGCTTGTAAAACAAAGAGGTTGGGATTTGGTAACCAGGACCTCCTGGGATTATATAAGCACCCTATGGAAGGAGCTGGCAAACATCAAGCAAGATAATCTTCAGAAAACCGGAACAGGGCTGATTTCCCAAGGGATACTGGAGGAATATTAGCCCTTTAAAGTGCTCTCCCTCATAAGGATTCACAACGGGATTCTGTATTAAAGATGAGAAGTCCATGGCAAGTAAACCTATTGTAATTTTAACCTAGCATTTCCCAAACCTACTTGACGATTATACCCTTTTTCACGTAATATTATTAAAATGACATTGAAATCTTATTGCATAGAATAGATTTTGGGAAACATTGGAATAGACACAATGAAGAAGAAGGCACACCATAGTCCATTAAGGGAGTTGGAAGAAAATATTGAAACATCTATTTCTATCACTTAAAACTTCTTATTTTGTTAAGTTTTATGATGTACAAAATGTATTTGTGCAGTAGAACATGCATTCAATTTATATATAAACACACATACATATGTTGAGGGTATGCTCCCTATATTTTACTGGTGAAGTGTACATCATCAGGGTTTGGAGACAACCAGGAGAATGATGAGACAATGTTTCAAATGACGTTTCCCATCAGAAAGCAACACTCATCTATAAGAGCTTGGAAGCTATTACTCATTCCTACTTTACTTTAGTTTTTTTCCGTGTGTGCCCAGGATGACTTCTAGACTCTGATAGTACCATTCTTAGCCACTGAAAGCTGTCAGTGGTACATAACAGTATCAACTTGAACAATGGCATACAAAGGCTTTCAAAGATGATAAGAATTCTTGCCCCCTCAGAGTAAAATGAATCTAAACATTGCATATTATTTTATTGCTATTTCACATTTTTAAAGAAATAAATATATCAACAATAGTTTCATATATGCCTTGTCTCTGTAGAAATCAACAATACTTCTTTTCTTTCTAATATTGATATCTACTTAGGGTAAAATATAGGATTTTGTAAGCCAAAGAAGAAGAAGAATACTTATTTCAAAAATAAAAATAAAATATAATAAATTTTAAAAAAACCCTCAGCTTTTAAATAGGAAAAAAAAAGAAAAAGAAAGTAAATGAAAATCCATGCAGTCACTGTAATTATATGGATTTATAAAAGCCCTTAAAATGATCTCTAAGTTTTCTGACAAACATTTTAAAAATACATTGTGGATTCACAAGGAAGTTATTAACTTTTAAATACATAACTGTAACTAGTAACTGCAGCTTAAAATTTTAACACTGAATCTGGCTGCAGTGTATTAACAGAATGTGAAAGTCCAATGTAAAATTTGTTAATTTTTGAGACAAATATAAAACCCCCAATTTAAAAAGAAGGTAAGAGGTATTTGCTTGATCTAGATCCCTTTTAAAAGGGCTACCACATATAACTCTGAAGATCACAAAGCAGATTAACTGTTGTTTTTACCTTAAAACTTAAGCAAACAGCAATGACCAAAAGCCAAACAAACAAAAACACTTACAGTCCCCAGCTGTCATAGTTTATTATTTTCAAGGAAGCAGTTGTCTAAATTACAACAATCACTTAGATTAGAGGTCACAGACTCAAAGTCCATAGGGGGCCAGGCAGGCAGAGCTAATATGTGATGTGAGCTAGGTGTAAAAAGAGTGGAAGGCTAGGGACTGTGTTGAACTGGGGAATTGAAGCCCTAGATTGGAGGAGCAGTTGCTACTGAGCAACAGCTGATTGTTGCCATGTAGGAATTCTGATCCGGGGTTGTCAAATTCTCTCGTTTTTTCAAGAGAAGCTAGAAAAATCCAGATTGTATGTGCTCTCTCAGTATTTAAAAGTTGACACAATTTTTAAAGAAAATATTGTGCATGACAAACCAACCGTATCTACAGGCCAAATTTAAACTGCAAGCTGCCAGTGTGCAACCTCTGCTTGAGCAATAAGCTTCCTGTCAGAAAGTACTAGTAAGTGGATTTAATTATCTTTGGAAAATCAAAGACATGGACCTGTGGGACAGATATACCTTAGTTTGCTTTCTTGTTTTGCCACCTAATGGTTCTGGAACTTTACACAAATTACCTACTCTCTCTGAGACATCACTTCTTTTGCTGTTACACAAAGGAGAATAAAAACAGCCTTGAATTGCTTTTGTGATGATGAAATAACATAAACTAAGTCCCCGGCTCATAGTAGGTCTTTAATGTTTACTGCATCCCTTTTCTTTCTGTGTTGCTGCCAGTGGTGACAGTGAGATTGTGTTTTGTTTTCTTTTGTTTTTGAGATTGTTTTTTATGGAGGCTGGATATGAGGTGGAAAGACCATAGAAAAAGACCAGACTATATGCTGTCATTAACTTATCCCATGCTTCCCGTCAGGTTACTTAACCCTTCTGACCTTCAGCTCCTCAGTTGTATGTAAGTAAACTGAGCACAATAGCACTTCTCATCTCTAGGTTGTTCTGAGGCAGTGGTGCAGTGGTGTAGTGGTTACGGACTTGGGCGCTGGAGTCAGACTGTTTGTGCTTGAATCTTGGCTCTGCTACTTACTGGCTGTGAGACACTGGACATGCTTCCTAACTTCCCTGTGCTTCAGGCTCTGTATCTTCAAAGTGGGGATAAGAAGAGTACCTACCTTACAGGGTCTTTCAAAGAAAAAACGACACATTTAAAGCCCCAAGACAATGCCCGGAATAGCAAGCACCTAAAAAATAACAACTATCTCTATAGTTCACAGAATCGAATATGCCTTTACTTGTAGGAAGTACCATTGTTGTATGTAATACTAAGTAAGAAAAAAAAATACTTCAAATTAAATTATTACATAATGCTCAGTTATTCCTTAAAATTTTTATTTTATTCTTAATAAAAAAGACTCTTTAGACATAGTTATAGATTTGTATTACTTGTCACATTTTTACCTATATAAAAAGAAAATATATAAATTTAATTGGTTAGTTTGGCTTTTCTGAATCACTGTTATTCATGTCAGTGTTTTTCTATTCAATATCATCTTCTAGGCAATCAGTGACATCACAAATGCATTATCTTCTTTTCCTCTCTTCCTCCTTCTACTGATATATAAAGACTCTATTTCAAAAATATCCCATGACGCACTTTGGTAGGGAAAATAATATAATGAACCCCCATGTACCCATAACCAAAGACAACATTCTTAACAAAGTGCTTTCACCGTATGCAGGGACTTTCCCCCAAGATGCTAACACCTGTTCTGCAAGTTTGATGCTTTTGCTTTCTTGATCTTATCAATGATACCAATAAAAGGTTTTCAGGCAAGAACCTGGACTCATATGCTTTCCTCCAGACCTGACATGGTATGATTTCTGAAACATTAAGGGGCTGCCCTTGTTCAGTCATGTCAACAGAAATTCCAACCAGGTTTGTGCATGTGCAGACAATGACAACTAAGTTGTGAGTGACACCTGTCAAACAGAAATTGTAGGACATCATCGATTGGAAAATGCATCCTGACTTCAGCAATGTTAAAATGAAAAAAAAAAATTTCAACTCTAAGGTTGATGAAATAGAATATTATCATAAAATATGACCCAAAGAATATAAGTCTTTTCTTGATTTCTCCTCCAGTGACTTTATTTATGAGTAACTTTGGCAACACAAGTTCTTGGGTAATATATTTTCTGCTATGTTATATATATCGGAGGATGTCTTCTCATATGAATAAAGACTCATGACTTTCCCCCAGGAGCACTGGAGTTACTCCTTAGTCTTCAGGCATATGATAAGGCAGATGAGAATTATGGAGAAAGGTAACCTTAACTCCTGTTGCAATGACCTGATTTTTCTGCTCTGAAACTTCAGAAGTTCGTCCTGGAACTCTGAAAATTAAAATTTATAGAAGTTTGTGTCATTACTCTGATTACCAACATTACCTGGAACATGATAAAAAAAACTCTCAATTGCTGATTTTCGGTCTTTTTCTCTCCAGAATTCTAAAGTACTTTTTTTACTATATATTTAACAATTAATTTGATCAATTTGTTGGGTCTATAGTTTTATCTTCATGACTGACCTCTATGCCATTATATTCTGTAGTATTTTTTAAATCCATGATTTCATTTTCCAATATTCTGGGTATGGTTGATTTGGTTATCTGCAAAGTCAGGTCTGCTCTTTACTACTTTCAAATAAGATTTTTATTTCAGTTATTGTCATTTTCATTATGTAGCATGCTCTTTTTATCCAGGCCTGCCTCTGCTCAAAAGAGAAAATGTCTTCTTTTATTTCATTAGGAATACAAAGTCGGTAATTTCTAAAAACATGTCTTCTACTTCATGCAATAGATCAGATTTATTTCTGAACCTTTATAACTTGACTGCCTGTGTTGCAGAATTGTTGCTTCTTTTTTTCATCTTTGAGATTGATGTGTTGATATTTTTTTCATCCTTGAAGTTAAGGTTTTGCTAGAATGTCTTGAGCAGCAGCAATTGTTGTTGTTTGGGGGAGAAATGGATTTATTTGAGAAATGATCCTGCCACCTTAAATCTCAACCAGTAGCTCTCAAATTTCAGAGTACCTAAGAATCACCTGGGGAGCTTTTGAGAATGCAGATTTCAGGGCTGGACTCCCAGTCATCTTGATTTGTATAACTGAAGTGGGGTGCCCAGAATTGCCATTTCTTAAATGTTTCCTATGGAAAATTCCATACTTGCAGGAAAATAGAATAGTAGAGTGAACCACTATGTACCCATCACCCACTTCAATGACTATCAATATTTTGCTCATCTTTTTTCTTCTATTATCTCCCCATTTTTTTCTTTATTTCTTTTATTGCTAAATTATTTTAAAACATATCTCAGAAATCAGGTCATTTCACTCATAAATCTAAAGAATGCGTCCCTTTCTTCTGAGAACTTTTAAAAATATAATTGCAATAATATCACTACACCTAACAAAATTAATAATTATTTCTAATGTCGTATAATGGATAATCATATTAAACGTTCCCCTAGTAACTCAAAATGTTTTTACAGTTAGTTTGTTGAATTGGTTCCAAATAACTGACATGCTTTACATTTGCTTTTTATATCATGTATGCTGGAGCAGCTATTCTTAAAACTTGTCCTTTAAGTCCTGGGTGAGATGTTGGCATATGATCCCTTCCAGAAGTAAATTTGTTTTGTCCCCAACACAGGTGCCCATTGGTCTTTCGGCACCAATGAAGGTGGATATAAAGAAATAAAACAAAGTTCAGGGATAGTTGGAGAAGTAAATCTTAGTTTAGATTGCATTTGTAGCATAAAGGGTACTACTAATGTCTCATGCTATGAAATAAAATAGTATATAAATAGTGCTTAGAATTGACCTGGTATATGTTAAGATCTCAATAAATGCTAGCTATTGGTATAATTACACAGTGGGACACAGAATGAAGTTGGGAAGCCTGGTAAGTGACTAAAAGCAAAAGAAAGAACCATTAGTATTCATATATGTTTAGTGATTTAATGCAGTGTTCCATTGCAAGGTGACAGAAAGCAAGTGCCAGGGATGAAGCTGCCCAGAGATGTGGGAGACTGGTGTACAGCACCAAGCAAGGCCAGGCCAAGGAGTACCACGCATGCAATGAAGGTAATTTTCTCTGGCATTCACACCTGTCTAAGTGGCTTTTCAAGCACAATGGAGACCAAACTTAATTCTCAAGACATTTTGTACTTGTTGCTCAATCTTCTTTCCTTGTATAGTGTTTCAAAGGTGGTTTAAGAGGCAGTAAGAAGAAGGAATTCCATGCACTTTGTATTTTCCAGGAATTGTGCTAGAAACGAATGATGCAAAAACTAACAAATAAAATAAAATCATGCTCTCAAGGATCTCATGACTCAGTGGGAAAGACAGAGAAGTGAGCATTTATAGAACAAAATGATAAATATAAAGCATAAAGAAGTGCAAAGAGTGATGGAAACAGAAAACAGAGGATGCATAGCTTGGATTGTGAACAAGTGGCATTTAGCAAGGGTGACCATATAACATCTTGTCCAATCCGTTGGGAGTGAAAGGTGGTGTTATTAATAATTACATGGGGACAACAGGTGTAAACTGGGTGTCTTTGACCAAACAAAGTAAATCTGTTTAAGTCGGGTGATATGAGTATTGGAGGAAGAGATTTTATTCACGAGGGAGGAAAATGAAGACAGAGAATAAGGAGAATAAGGAGAGAGAAGTGTAAAAGAATTGATATTGCTATGGATACAGGAAATAGTTTAGAAATAGAATAGTCCAGAGTGAAGGGCTTAACAGGGGCAATGCTGAAAGAAGAATCTAGAGTTTGGGCTAGATTCTTAAAATTTATCGGTAATCATTAAAGGGCCATTTTAAAAATTCATTTTATTTAAAAATTTCCAATATTTTCAAACACTCTATACCCACCAAGCAACAATTCCTCCACCCCCATTTTCCTCATCCCCTGGAAACCTCTATTCTACTCTCTCTCTCCAAATTTGCTATTTCTAGATTTTCATATAAGTGAAATTGTATAGTATTTGTCCTTATCGTCCTTACTTATTTTATTCAGCATTGCGTTTTCAAGGTTCACCCATGTTGCAGCATGCCATTCCTTCCTACTGCCAAATAAAATTCCATTGTGTGCATGTATCATATTTTGTTTACCCATTCAGCTGTTGAAGGACACTTGGCTGTCTCTACCTTTTAGCTATTGTGAGTAATGCTGCTATGAACATTGGTGTACAAGAATCTGTTTGGATTCTTATTTTCAATTTCTTTGTGCCTATACCTAAGAGTGGAATTGCCAGGTCATATGGTAATTCTATATTTCACATTTTGAAGAACTGTCATACTACTTTCCACAGTGGCTGCACCACTTACATTCCTACAATTATAGGGTTTTAAGCAGGAAAATGACATAGTCAAGTTTGCATAGAAAGATAATAAGAAATAAATTTTATTTAGGTTACTTACTATTTCACACATTTTCAAATTTAATGTTCCCAACAACCTGATGATATGCATATTGTTTTCCCTATTTTATGGCCTTCTAAAATGAATTAAATAATTGCCCATAGATCTTAAAATAGGTATATTTACTTCAAAATCTATGGTATGCTCTCCTCTGACAACAGCATGGAGAGAGGTTTGGTGAGGAGCCACTCTAGCAAGGCAGGAAGTCCAGTGAAGTAGCCACTGAAATCCAGACAGGAATTATGAAAGGGACTAAATATAGAAAAGGCAGGGGACTACCAAGGAAGTCACAAGTATGCCATAAAAAAAGAAATATCAGAACTGTAGGACTTGCTTGAGTGAGTGAGTGGTAGAACAACATGATGAATCTAAAGCATAAAGGAGGGCAAAGCCTGATGGAAACAGAAGGTAAATAAGTAAGTAGGTTTGAAGAATCTAGATTTCTGGCTTGTGTGAATGGGCAGTTAGTTGAAGGAATAAGTTTTATGAAAACTCCATGGGTTACCTTTTAGAATGTTGGTATAGGATTACTGTGGTGATAGAGGTAAATGGATATGTGAATTTGGTGTTCACCAGTGGTTGATCAGTAGTTGAGTCCCTGGAGGACTATATAAAATGGAAAGGTGAGCAAGTCAAGAGTGAAAACTGGGTAATGCCACCATTGAGAGGATGAATTGAGGCAGATAAGAATGAAAAGGTGACAGAGATGGATGTGTCAATGAGGAAAGAAGAAAATAAGAAGAGAATAGGTTGAGAAAATAGGAAATTTCAAGAAGGTAGACGTGATCAACAGGGGCAAATATTGTGGTGCAGTATAGTGAAATAAAGATATTAAAATGTCTCCTGAATCAGGCAACTTGTAGGCCACTTTGGAACCTAAATTGAATACTGCATATTTATACTTGTTAAACGTACTACTATTTAAACTAGCTTGAATCTTGCTTCTCTCATCTCTTATATTAGCTAGCTTTATCTGCATTGTGCCATTTATATATTTTATACATATATATCTACTTTATATTCTTTCATAATAATTTCTACAATGGATAAATGTCTACTAGACCCCTGGTGCTTTATATTAATTATTGTTCATTCACAAACAATCCTGCAAAGACCTATATATTTATAGTTGTTGAAGTAGGAGTTCCTATAACTGTAGTTCAGCAAAGTCAGAAAGATACCAAGATACCAAGTCTTTGCATTTACACTGTGAACTCACTTTTTCCCTTCAGGATTCACCTGCATAAGCCAAATGCCATCAGATGTATCTTCATTATGGCACAGGAAATATAGTGACAAACAGCAAGGTTTTAGATATTTTCAACCCCTAGAAGAAGCTGTATTATTTAATACTAAGCAAGAGCTTCTTTTTTGATATGAGACAAAGTGAAAATGTACTTATCAATAACAAATGAACAAAAAAGAGTGGACCAGGGAAGCTGATGTAGCTCAGTGGTTGATTGCCTGCTTCCCATGTACAAGGTCCTGGGTTCAATCCCCAGTACCTCTTAAAATAAAAATTGGACCAAAGGTTTACAAAGCTATAGGTAACAAAGCTTAAAAAAATCACAATCTATGTACAAATACATGGGACAATATAGCACAGTGAACCCCATGGTGGATGACAGTACAAATATAAGAATGTTCTTTCTTGAATTATAACAAATGCACAATACTATAACAAGGTGTTAATAATTGAGTGGTTTATGGGGAAATACACCTAGCTATGGATTATAGTTAGTAGTAATATTTTAATATTCTTTTATCAATAGTATGGGAATATATGAGAATGTTGTATTTTTTGGTATGACTTTTCTGTAAACGTACACCTTTTCTAATAAAAATCTAAAGGGAACCAGAAGAAAAGATACAATGTCGGGTGAGCGCTACAGGCCAATCAAAGTGATATCACTTTCTCCACTGGGCTCCATTTTAAAAATGCAAGAGCACAAACGCTTCTTTCTGCACATCCCAATCAACCCTAACGTAATTACACAACTGCTTTATGACAATGAGAACTGAACACAGTGTAAAATCCATGGGGTTATTTTAATTAAAAGTTAGTTTCAAAAGCAAACATGAATAAATTTTACAAAAGGGCAAATTAAAATCAGATGTCCGGGTATTGCAAAGATCTGGCTTATTGGGTACATAGAGTTTGATACTTATTTTGGATGAAAACACTTCTGACTCCCATCAGGTCAGCTCATTTTCTATGCTGGAACACCCTGAACTTCAGATGAACTCAGACCCATATTGCATTATATTTTAAGGTAATGTTACAAAACGGAAGGAGGATAAATAAACAGTACCATCAAAATCATGAGGAAAATGTTGGGGAGTTTTAAATAAACCCTAAACAATTGTGAACTCTTACTCATCTCTGTAACTGTCCTACAGGAAAACAAAAGTACTCTGTCCTTCTAAACATGAATCCCACTAAAATGGTCACTTTTTAGATCACCTGCTTCATCTGATCTTCATCTATCACCATATTTAGCAATCAGGGTCTCATATCTTTTTAAAGTATGTCCCCTTATTGTCTAGCAAAGAATATTGACTCACTGATATGACAGGGCGTATGTTTGGGGTCATTTGTTTAGTAGTAGTGTAGGAAGGTGAAGTTGAAAGAGGGTAAGAGATAATTTGCTTCTTTCCATCCCTGCTGGGATCTGGCTTAGCCTAGGGCTAGACACGTGGCAATGAGTAGGCATGCAACCTGCAGGCCCACCAAACAGCAAACTATGGAAGTCCCTTGGGGATGTAACCTGGAACTTTGGCCCCATTAATACCATGCTTTAGTCCAAAGACTCACAAATTTTGGTGTGTGTTGGAATCACAGCTGGAGTTAATTAAAAACACAAATGCCTGGATCACACCTTAGTCCTACCAAATTAAGATCTCTGGAGGTGGAGATCTCTGCTATCCTCAGATTCCACCGTTGATTCAGACGCACAACACAAAGGCAGACTTGCTGCTCTGGCCACCAGGATGTGCTTCCCTGGCCAGGACTGCAGCTCCTCGATGCAAGGCAGATGGTGCTGGCTCACTGTGGCTCTGCCCTGCCTGCTCAGACTGCTGCTGCCTGTCTGGTTTGCTCTTTCTTTTCAGAAGTCTTTGCCTGCTACTTTTCATAGGATTACAAAACCAACACAATTTAAGAAATCATGAAAGTAGAAATATCTGGAGAATATACAGAAGAAAAAAACAATCACTTATAATTGCACCGTTCCAAGACAACCACTCTTAACACTGTGGCACCTTTTTTTCACTCCATAGCCTGATAATTTCAGTCATCCTTTTATGGATTGTTATGTCCCATTAAATAAAATAATAGTTAATTTTTACTGCGTGCCATGTGCCTTATGCTAAGTACTTTATATTACTTATCTCATCTAATCCTTGCAACATTCCTATAATGAATGCACAATTATCTCCCAGTTTTAAAGACTGAGAAATTGAGGCTTAAGAAGTCATATATTAGATGATAGCAGGGCCCAGGTTGGAACCCAGGAATATAGTCTTCTTTCTCACTTTAACATATAACATATGCACATTCCAAGATATTGAAAATGTTTTATAAATAACATTTATAGGGCCACATCTTCTTCCATTTTAGGACTCTATCATTTGTTTGCCCAATACTCATAATCCAGTAATGGATTATCATTTGCTGATAATGCTGCAATGAATGCCTCTGTGAATTTGGCGCTATCGCTGTTTCCATTATTTCCTTATGAGAAAGTCCTAGAAAATGAATCAATATGTCAAAGAGTATAAATATTTTAAAAATATAATTCTTGATGCACAAGATTATAAAAAGCATTTCTCATTTTTCTTATCTGCCCTGGCCAAAATGCTTATGTAGCCGTATACCATTCTTGCTGATTATAAATAAATGTTATATGGCCATATTTGTATATTTATCATTCCCTACAGTTCTGATTATTTCTTTAAGTTAAATTCCTAAAGGCAGAGATGCCGGATCAATGGATATACATTTTAAAGGCAGCTAATACTTATGGAATTTTCAAATTGTCTCCACAAAGTCATGTTTGTATTCTATCAGCAGGGTATGCAAGTGACACATTTGTCACTTCACAACTTTGTCAACATGGAACATCTTGTTTTTATCTGCATTTTTAAAGACTACTGTAGTAGAACAGCTTTTCATATGTTCATTGGTCCTTTTCTTTCCTCCTTTCTTTCTTATAATTTTGCCTTTAACTGAAAAAAATATATATTTTGTTGTAAGTCTCTGTCTCATTAATCATTAATTTGAAATAATCCTTTTTGTTAAGGTGAGTACCTTTGCTATATACTCTGCAAAATGTCCTCAGTTTGTCGTTTGCATATTTCTTTTAAGTGTTTTCAATGTAATAGATTTTAAATTTGTACATGGTCATGTAGATTGGTGTTCTTCTTTATGGTTTTTAGCTTTGGTTTTAGGTAAAATTTAGAAAATGTGTTCTCACCCCACTAAATATAAATATTCACATATATTTTATTTTAAATTTATTTTTGGAATCATTTTATCTTTAATTCATTTGGAACATATTTTGGTATTGAGCATAATGAAAAATCCTACTATATTCCATATAATTAATAAATTAAGTGTCAGCAATATCTCTTGAATAATTTCCTTTCCCCCTATGTGAAGTACTTTATATATTTATGAAAAAGTTACACACACCCACACTTGCACATACATACATACACATACACATTGTGTGTGTGTGTATGAATAAAGCACTTTAAAATATTTCTGCAGGTGTAATCAATATTTCAAACATTCAAATTCATTGATTCATCCATCTAGTCTTTCATTTATTCAATTTATATTCATTCATGAGTAGGTTCTACCTGAAAACACATAATTAGATGCTTTTTTCTTAATCTTATTATTATTGTATTGACAGGGAATTTAATAAGTTCTACTTTGCTGTAAACTCTATAGCACGGATGGTTTCTTCTGTTCATTAGGCAAGTACAACAGTGTGTTCTTATTTTAATTTTAGACCTTTTGGTTTGTGTCCTATGATGAGGATAAGCTATTTGTCTCAAAGGATTGTGCCTGTTTTCTTAGCAAATGTGTTCTTTATGCACAATACCCTTTAGAGGTAAATTTATGCTCTTAATGAAAAGTTAGGTATAAATAATTTACACTACTTTTGCAAATGAAGCAGATTTGAGGAGATTAAGTGACTTATTCAAGGTCACACAGCTAATCAGTGATTCTGTTAGGATTAGAATCCAGGTCTTTTATCCATCAATTCAGATATCTTTCTATTATCTTACTCTTTTTTTCCCCTACCATTTCATATAACTCTTCTAGCTGGGCTGCTCTACTATAAACTTTGTCATGAAAGCCACAAGTGAGTGAGTTTTCAACTCGTGGGGAGAGTCTCAATGGATTGTGATATAATTCTGTTCTATATTGTAATGTGTTCACTAAAGAATTATGTATGTGGTTGACTAAGTTATCAATAGTATAAGAAAATTAAATACCAAAACTGAAAAATAACTACATATGGCAAATCGATAATGCTCATTGAAGTATATATTATGTAAAGGATGATTTTATCATACAATGAGATGAATGCTTTTTCAGTGGAAACATATATTTGAAATTATAATTGTACTTAGTGGGAAAATATGACTTCAAATGAAAATATCCTTTGCTTTACTCCTAAATTCAATGCAAAAAAATACATTATTGTAAAAATAAATTGAATGTAACTCTACTCTTTTTGTAAATTACATTGTAATATGTGTGCTGGGGAATCTATCTAGTAATGAGAATCTCCTCAATTAATACTCAAAAAAAATTTTCTGAGTTCCTACGAAATGTCAGGCTGTATGCTTAGCACTGGGCATATAAAGGTGAACAAGACACATTATTCCTTCTTCACAGAATTTACAGTCTATTAAGAAAGAAAGACGAGAAGTGAGTAGAATGTCTGATTGGCAAAATAAAGAAGAGTCATAGGCTGAGGTTAAGGAAGAAACTATTTGGAAGAAGTGATACTTAAGTTGAGACTGAAAAGATGTGTATAAATCTTGTGGGGAGAGGAAGCAGGAAAGAACATCCTAAGCAGAAGAATTTGCAAAGACTGAAGGCAAGGAGTTGTATATTTAAGATGGGTCAAACTTCATGAAGCTATGGAATCACCATCTACTTCTCTGATGAAAGGAGCTAGAGGAAGATTGGGGGCGGGGGGAAGGGGAGAGGATTTTTAAAAAGATTGGTTGAGGCATAAGCCTGTTTGATGCCAGATATAAAGAAGTCAAGATGAGGGGAAGACTAATAGCACAGGTTCTGAAGAAGGAGGGAGGAGTAGAATCTAGGGCAGCAGGTAGAGGGGTTGACCCCCTTTATTGTAAAAGAAGAAAAGTAAAAAAAAATGGGTTCAGAAGTACATTAGATTTGATCGTGGAAGGCTGAGAAAAATAGCATCTTTGATGGCTTGTGTTTTCTTACTGAAGTAGATTGTCTGATGGGAGTGAGGAGAAGGAAAAGGAGATGTGAGGAATAAGATTTTGGAATAATCACTGAGGACAATGGAAGAGCCAAATGACTAGAAAAAAAAAACATACTTTCTTTAAGTGAGGCCTCTTGTGTGTATACTTGTCTTATACACGATTTACCTTGAGCTTTGTTTATCATATAAAATTGTCTAAGAAATGAGGGGGAAGGGAAACTAAGACAAAAGAAATAATTGATTCTGATTCAAAAAGGGCTTCAAAACAATTATTCCAATGACGCTGAACATATGACCTTCAAATAAAATAAATACATTATACCTCCTCAAAATATAAACATATCTTGACTTATTTACACTACCACACTTCTTGAAACAGTATTTTTACACTTGTTTCCTTTCGTTCAACCTTCATTCTATCCTCAGTCCCTTGCAATGGAACCTGAAGTTTTCAAGAATACGAATGATGTAATTGCAAATCCCTTAACATCACCATACTCCACTCTACACCTTTCCTCAGAATTTGATATCCTTGACACAGCCATCCCTTCTGCCATCGTGAGTTGTCTTCATTGATTTTTAGGGCATGATTATCACATTTATTAAGTTCTCCTCCTGCTGGTCCACCATCAATTTTGGCATTTCTCAGTGTTTTAATTTTGGATATTTTCTCTTTTCTCCCTAGAATCTCATGATATCCATATTATTAATTTATTGGTTTCATTTTTTACTTCAGTGCAGTTGTCTCTCAAATATACATCTCCAATACAATACAAACCAATATATCTACATACTACAGGTCTCCAGGTCCAGTGGCCCAGCCAGACAGTCTGCTCTGAATGTCCCAATAGAAACTCCATCTCCTAATTTATCGTATTATTGTGTTTCCTAATGTGTATCAACCTCTTCCTATTCACTTAGGTTCAAACTTTTGAAATCATCTTTTTCTCCTCCTTTTCCCTCCAGCCTATATAAGTTGTCAAACCCCATTGATTTTATTTTTTTAATTTATTGTTTATATCAATGTTACAAGTTACTCAGTTAACACAAGATAATAAATATAATAACAATAAATTTGCTTTAGTCAGTGGTTACACTCTGACTAAATTATTTATTTTTGTTCATTCTTCAATCTTGAGGGATTGGGACGATGTTCACTCTGCTTCAGGCAGAAGGGATATAATTATTATGAGGCAGAGGAACAGAATTGTTTTGCTTGCAGTTGAAGATATTCCTTGTTTTTTGGGATGGGGATGGTATATCATCATCATTTTGTGAGTTGTCCAGAGCAAGCCCAAAGAACTGTAGAGCAGGAGTTGGCCACAACTCTGTTGGGTTTCAGGGCTCAACTGTCATAGGAACAAACTGAAGGCTTTAAGTCACTGAGAATTGTACTGTAAATTATTAGACATTGAAAATTATAGGTTCAAATAAAAGGAATAGAAGAATCATGATTAGGGGATTTATGAATGAGTATAACTATGTTATATTGGGGAAATAGATTTTCATATATACCAGATAAAGCCTGCTCAGGGGGTATTGATTTCATGAGGCCGTGTGGCTTGCCTATGGTGTCTGGATGTACCGAGGGTCCTCAAGAGCACTTTTGTTTGAGGCTTTGTTTACTGTGGCAGTTTGTGAAGTCTGGCTCAGAACTGCATAAACATAACCTCTGGAATGACCTCCTGGCTCACTTTGAAATCTCTTAGCCCTAAAAACTCTATTTTATTAATATTTCTGCCTTTTGGTCAAAGTCTTTCACCAAAGTATTGTTGATTAATGCTTGATAATAATTCCTTGGTGCCTGGGAGGCTCATCCCTGGGAGTCATGTCCCAAGCTGCTGGTGGTGGTGGGGACAGTAAGTTTATTTGCAGAGTTTGGCTTAAAGAGAGGTCACACTTGAGTAACAAGGAGAATCTATTTTTATGGAGTCTTTTATTCATCCTTTCATCTTTTAGTTCAGACTCTTATTAAAATTTGCTTGGATGATTGTAACAACTTTTTAATTGTTTTTTCTTCCTTCAGTCTCCCTTCACTCTAACTTGCAAGCGATTCCCAGAGTCATCTTCCTTACGTACAGGTATGATCACATTACTCCAATGCTCAAAAACTTCCCATGGTTTCCCATTAGTGAGAACTGTCATGTATCATCTCTTCTTAAGTGCCAGACAGTTTGTGAAGCTTATTTTTTTATTACCTTATATTATTTCTTATCATCATCATCATACTCTAAGAGAAGACTATTACCCTAGTTTACAGCTAAGAGTACCATAGGTCATAGAGTTCAATTAGCAGTAAAGCTAGAATTCAAACAAAGCATTTGGTTAACTAAACCTCTGCTCTTAACCATTGCTTTCCAACCTAGAGAATAAAGATCAAACTCCCTGGTCTCACATTCAAGTTCTTCAAGATGGGTTCCAAATATACATCTTTGACCTTTTATCCTACCATTACTCCTCCCAGTTTAAATGACTTGAACTATATTTCTGGCAGGAATGCTCAGCAGTGGTAAACTTTTGAGGTGCTGATTCTCCAAAGAATACACAGTCGTTAACAAATGGCCTGGTAGCTTAGGTATTCTATGCGGTACCTGATTAATGAAGCAGTGATGAACTGGTTATATTTTAGGTCAACTCTTTCTTTAATAATATTTTATCTCTAACCTTTCTTTGGATTAGGGGAGAGAAGAAGATCTTTAAAAGCTGGTAAATAATTGTCATAGTACTCTATATAAATCATATATACATTGAACACATTTTGTAGGGCTTTGACCTCCAAAATTAGTAGAACTTATTCTTCCTTTTATAAATAATTATACCTACTATTCCTTTGTATCAATAAGAATTCTGTATTGCTAGAGAGAAGAGTCTTCAAAATGCCTCAGAAAGGCAAATCCATCTGTAAGAAGGTTTACAACTTAGCACAAGGTTTTAAAAGTATTAATAAATGTATAATCATCATTGTATATATGTATGAAGGATACAGTGTTTTGTGTTATTTGAGTACCTCAAATCTTTGTTAGTCTGAAAAGAGTTTCAATAATTTGCACAAATTTGAATGATGAGACTTTACACTTTTTTTTGGCAACATTTTTGGAATTGAAGAAAATTGAAGAAGAGAGATTATCAAGGTCACAATGAATCACATCAATAACCAACAATTAATATTTGTCTATAAGTCCATCTATGCAAAAAGACCCAACCGCCAGCGGAGAAAAGATAGCATATTTACAAAGTCACCCTCTTTGTTGAAATATTCACCCTAAGGAAATGACTTTACAATTACTTTTTCTCTTTTTACTTCCACCCATTTATTATACAATTCTATTTGCTTTTCTAGATGTGTAGCTATAATAAATATTCATACAACACCTCTGTATAATCTGTAGAAAATCAGATATAAATTACAGAAAGACAATGAACGGGAACTACGCAATCCTGCATGGTGTCCATTAATGGGTGCTCATGACAAGCTTTAGTTTACTAATTTTTCCTGGATATCTCCTATTTCTTCAGCAGAAGGCCTAGGCACTACTGAGATAGCTCAACATTGGTGACATGAGTGAAATGACTTGTTTGTCAGACATGCTATAAAACACAGGGTTGTGGCTGAGAAACCTGAATGAGGTTCTCAGGTCTTAATCATTTAGAGGGTAAGAGAAAAATGTCACACCAAATTAAATGATCCTCCTTACACCTGCAGCTACGTGGACACCATAGAGCATTCCTCATTTTCCCACTGGCACCTGGATAATTAAGGAATTAGAGTTTGGGGATGGCTCCTAGGTGAGCCTAGACATAGAAGCTAAAATGTAAATAGCTCTCAGGGCCTAATGCACCTGCTTAAGGGAATTTGCAGAAAGCACCTTCACAGATGAGAATGTGACTCTATTCCCCTAAGGTCTCTTCATAGTCTCTTTGATGTGTTTCCTTCTTTTAGAAGGAAAGGCTGACATTTATCCCTTATTATAAATTCTATTGCTAATTCCACTGGGTAGGGTGGAGCTTCTACACAGCCAGACAAAAAAGAGAACAAAGGCAAAAACAACAAATGAAGGTTCTTTTCCCTCACAACTGGGGGGACCTTTGAAATGTACTGCTGGGATAAGCTGCAACTGTGAACATGACTCGTGTGCTATTGATTCCACACCTGTGGATTCTACGCAAAAGTCAGATTTCTAAAATAATCACAATTTCATGGCTGACCGTAAAGCTCTCGTTGTTCTCCACAATGTCTGACCTGCTCCTATGCTGCCAGTGTATGGGCTGCCGTTTTTAATAAGTTTTAGAGCTGGTGGATTAACACTGAATGTCAAGCACCACAATTAGAATTGCTGATTGCATGCAGAAACACATTTAATATATTAAAAATAATGCCTTATTCTTGCCATCAAATTCAGCACTCACATCTGTTGTATTTGATTGTTCATTCATGCACTTTTCAGCTCTCAATAACCCTTGGGAGAATACAAGGCTTTCAAAGGGAGAGAGAAACTTAACATAAATAAAAATGGCAATAGTAAGTGGAATCTAATTTCCTTTTACTTTTCTAAAAGGCTCTTTAGTTGTTCATTTATCTTATGAATCATCATCAACAAACACACACTACAAAATCTGTGAAAAAGTAAATTGGAAAGCTGAACCACAACAAAGTAAAAGATACTTCTTTAGCATGGGTTGGAGTTAGGCTTTCTTATATTCTCAAATTGTAGAGCATAATTCTCTAGAAAGAAGTGAAGTTACTTATCTACTTTATTTAAAATCAGTCTGAATAGTTATGTAAAATTTTTCTGAATTTAATCAAATATGCTACAGCATCAAGTTGCCTAAACTCAATTTTGGGGAGAACTCAGAATTTTACAAATATTCCACAAAACTTAAGGTATATCAAGTTATCTTATTTATATATGTGAGTGGCAATCAATGAACTACAAATTACCCATTGAAATGTGTCCATGACTAATCTTATGAAAACTTGATTTAAGTTTCACCCTATATACAAACCTGAGGTACATCATTCCCTGTTCTCCATTCCAAGTCAGTGGACTAATAAAATTATCAATAGATATCAGTGAGTTAATGTTCATTCCATCAGGTAGTTTTCTTTTCCATTTTCATCTATCCTCCATTAAAAAGGCATACTATATGCATTAAAGAAAACTTGGAATATGTATGACAGCTTCACAGAGAAAAAATATCCCAGAGTCATGACATGGCAATTATCATTAATTTTGGGGGGACTATTTCTATCTTTCCTTAAATCTTCTTCTACGCAAAAATGTGGTTAAAACACAGTCATGGGAGCAGATGTGGCTCAAGAGGTTGAGTTCCCGCCTCCCACATGGGAGGTCCTGGGTTCTGTTCCTGGTGCCTCCTGAAAAAAACAAAAACTAAAAACAAGCAAAACAAACAAGAAAAACAACTCTGGGAAGCCAATGTGGCTCAGTGGTTGAGTGCCAGCTTCCCACATACAAGGTCCTGGGTTCAATACCTGTCCCCTGGTACCTAACAAACAAACAAACAAAGAAAAAACAATCATGATTACACTATCTGTATCCTACTTTTTATACTTAGCATTACGAAAATATTTTTCATGTTATTGCAAACTATGAAGTATACATTTTGGTGGCTACATCATTGTCCATGAAGTGAATAAATTATAGATAATGCAGGAACATAAATAGATAAAAGTGTTTCTAACCTCCTTCAGTCCAAATACCATTATTTCATAAATACAATGAAAGTGTCTGCAAAGTATATATAAATCAATCAGTACTTCAATGTAAATTATGGGGGTAGGAGGATGTCCAAGCCTGCTGTTAAATATCATAAGAATTAGGTTTCATTTCTCCTCTCCTTGGATCTCCTCAAACTTTCAAACTGCTTCATTAAATAACCATTATAATAGTTACTTTAGTTGCCCTTCCTTCATACATAATCAATATTTTCCACTCATTAACTATTTATTGAGTATCTTCTCTATGAAAGATACTGTGTTAGCCACTATGCATGAACATGATATATTAAGGAGTGGCACCTGCCCTTAAGGAGCTAATACTAAGAAGAGAGGAAATAAGTATACTAATAAATAAATGGAAATGACCTTATATAAAATAGAGTTCAAAGAGGGGGGGGAGATAATATTTGACTGAAATAACCAAGTAAAGTTATCTTTCAGAGAGAGCATTTGAACTGAGCATTAGACGATGCATAAAAATCAGATCAGAGAAAGGAGAAAGACAAATATAACAATATGAGCAAAATTAGAGGCAACAATTAAGGTCATGAGTTTTAGTTTCCTGGGCTGCTTAAGTAAATACCATGAAAGGGATCAGGCTGAAAAACAAGACTTTATTCCCTCATGGTTTGAGGCTGAGAGAAAGTCCAAATCAAGGCGCCATCAAGGCAATGCTTTCTTTCCGAAGCCTGTGGTGTTATGGGGCTGGTGGCTGGTGATCTTTGGTCCTTAGCTTGTCACATGGTTAGGCAAATGGTGGCCTCTCCTGGTCTTCTTCTCTTCCCAGTTCCATTGAATTTCAGCTTCTTGCTTCTGTGGCTTTCTCTCTGTCTGTCTGAAATTTACTCTGGTTATAAAGGACTCCAGTAACAGGATTAACACCCCTTTCTGATTAAGGTAGAGTATACCTTCTTAACTCATCATAAAGGTCCTTCTTACAATGGGTTCACACCCACAGATATGGATTAAATTTAAATACATGTTTTTCTGGGGTACATACAGCTTCAAACCACCACAATAATGTAATTAGATTAATGAAAGCCTGGTGGGTATGAGTTGATGCCTGAATTAATAATTTGGTTTAATCACCAGGCCATGGTTCTTAGACTGCATCTGTTACACCATTGAGAGCCACTGTTCTTTATCAGAGGTATGAGAGCATTCATGCAGCAAATTAAGAGAGCTGATATGATAGAAGTATGTGAATTGGATTGAGGATGGAAAGAGTAATGAGGTATTTCAGTAGGATCTATCAAAACGGTCTAGGCCTGACCAGGCTAATTCATTGGAAAGGCAATAGAGCAATAGATCTGACTTGCTCATTCCAAGGCAATCATTCAATATGAAAGAATAATATTATCATCCGTATTTGGAAAATTAAAACTGAAGGAAGTGACAAACTAAAGAGGTTATCTGCACTAACACAACCCATATATGTTTGCCCACTCCTTCTCTCAGGGACTGGGCAGGGTGGAGCTTGCAGACTGAAGTTTAGCAAGGAAAGAGCAGGCTTTGTTAGGGGTTGCCCTCAGCAGAGCCCTAAGTCAACATGGCATCCCGGGAAAGAAGAGCAGGTAAGTCCTAGAGGAGCACAGAGTTGAGGTACCTGAGGAACATCACAGAGATGCAAACCAAGTTGGACTACAATGCAGAGTATTCATTGCTTGTGAGAACTGGGTGGTAGAGATCAGGGGGAAGATTGTCTCAGGGGAAAAGGATTGGGTGGTATTCTGGGAGTTGAGTGCAAAGATGGCAAGAGCCCTGTTAGGAACTAGGTCATTTCAGGAATGTAGACTGAATGCACTGAAGGACAGGGCTATAACATGAACTTTGGAATATGGAGCTGGGTAGAACCAAGTGGTTGACTAGCACAAGATAGTGGGTTAGGATTTGCACAGCCACCTTCCCAGGAAAAAAATCTCTGGAATAGAATCAAGGACCTGAGTGCCTGCAGAAGGGGCTGTCCATTGCCTGGTTATGTCATCGTGCATGTTCAGGAGGCAGAACCTGCTCAATAGTATTGCAGAAATGTATTGCCTTTCATGGGCAGGCAGAGATGGAGGGAAATTTTCCAAACTTCTTACAGGACTTCTGATGGGAGGCAGATATTGATATATCAACTCACTGGCAAAAATATCCACAACTGTTTGCAGACTCCAGGGTTTTAATTAGGATCAGCTGACATGAAGTCTCAGGCTGAAGCTTCCCAGGATCAGAGCTAGAACAGACAGGTAAGGGTTGGCAACAAGTAGAGGTCTGAAACAGTTTCGGCTATTGTCTCATTAGCAATTTAAATGATTGTTTTCTATTGAATAAACCAAATGCATCTTCGGGACTATGGCAAACCAAAAAATTATAAAACTTTCACTATGAGAAATTAGCAAGTTCCATTTATTGCTTTATTGAAGAGATAAACAACTAAGCATTCTATTTGTGAACAATTGTGGTGGTTTCCTTTTTTTTTTTTTTTCCAAGGAAAACGTGTCAGAGTCAATTGGCATTTATTCAATGTCTTCTCTGTCAAACATTATTCTAAGTGATTATATCACTCTTCTAAAAGTGAGGTCCAAGGACTGGTATCCAAACTGTGATCCGTCTGTGATAGGATAAACAGGTTTTGCCAAAATATTAATCAATGCACTGTTTCCTTCATTGGGAAAAAAAAAAAGTCAGCTAACTACACAGTGTGCTTAATGACTTAGTTGATTTTCATTATGATGCAAGTTCCTTATTTTGCCATGGCACATGAGGAGCAACTCAGTACATGCTGTGGTTACAGACCACATTTTGGATAGTATTTACTTACATATATTACCCCATTTAACCAAGCACAAATGTCAGCCCTAATACCTAGAAAATGCAGGACAAAGCAGACATTTAATTAAGGATCGGTCCATTTCCTCATGGTCCCATGCCAACACCATGAAAATTCCACAACTCTTAAAACATTTGTAAATTGGTTCAAAATCCTCAATGATCTTGAAAACTCTTGAACATAACCATGTAGTCTCACAAGGGAAAAACAGCAGCAGGTGCGTGTATTTTTTAAGGGAAAGACTAGTCATAATCTTTTTCAGAAAACATTACTGCATGCCAGCCATCATACAAAGTGTTTCACACACATACATACTCTTGTTTAATCTTCCCTCAAACTCTCGTGAGGTGTGTGTGTGAACTTCATTTTACAGATGAAGTAACTGAGTGTTAGAGAAAAGCAGTGACTTGTTAGGATTCTATTGTATACGTGATTTCAAAGTCCATGAATCCAAATTACACTGTCATGCTGCTGTTTGTACACTCTCAAGCCACTGTGGATTTTGTTCTCTAGCAAAAAGTGAAGAAGAAGGAAGAAGAGGAAAAGGAGGATGATGATGATAATGATGACAACAATGACAACAACTCAACAACAACAACAGTGAGAGATGTGTCTCCTAGGATGTAAGCATCCCGGGAGATAGATCCTGAATGTTACTACTTTCTTTCCTTTCTTTCCTTTCTTTCCCTTCACACAGGACTGTTATCACCTCTATGCTCCTAAGAAATAGACATATTTTTTAAGTTATATAAGAATGAATCAATGGAAGACTTACATTAATACAATAACCATCAAACTATGGAGAAAGAAGAGCGATTTGTGGAAAAAATGCTATATTATCATTAGATCCTCATATTTCATAGTGGGGAATCAATAGATATTGTCCAAAATTTCTAAAGAAGAAAGAGAGGTAAATGCATTTTAATTATGGAGGTAAACAAATTATTAAAAGAGGTTGTCTCTGGGCAACAAGATTGAATGAATAAAAGACTCTCACTCTTGTGGTTTTCTTATTATGAGCACTTACTTAGATTTAGCAAAGGCAATAAAACAAACACAAAGTAAAAGCATTGGTTGAGGATCTGTTGCATGCATGGGGATATTAAAGGAATAAAAGAGTAATCTATTTTCACTGAAGACATTCCTACTTAATATATAAGACAAGACATAAAACAACTTAAGGAGAAAGCAACTTGTGAGCAAGTGTCCAGTAGAATGTAAAATTTGCTTTTATAGGAGCTAAATGAACACTGAATACTTAATGTCAATAATTCATTTTCTTTTTGTAGTTTCTAAGAGAAAATTGGGAGACCAGTCCTTTAGGAAAGATTTCTTGGAAGAAAGTAGTCTCTGCTAGCTCAAGGTATCATCAAGGAAGTAATGAATTCATATGTGTGGGGAGTGAATGGAAAGGCTTTTATTCCCAACAAGATGAAACACACGAGAAAATATCTACAGATAAGAAAAAGTAATGAACATGTGGACAAGAGCAGAGGGTGGTAAGCAGAGTGGGTGTTGAGCAGAGAGACCATATTATGTAGTTTTAATAGCACTACTTTCTAGAAGTTATACCATTTATTATCTTGAAACATTTCTTTCTGGCATGAAAAATGTTTTATGAAATAACGGTTGGGTTTTATTTATTTATTAGACTTAAGGTTGCTTCTAAGACAGGCTGGTTTATTTATAAGAATGCAAATTTAAAAAGCCTTCTGGAATTTAAAAAAGGCTTGTCATTTAAAACCCCTATAAATTAGATATGTTCTATTCTATATAACAAACTTTTACATGTACTTTCTCACAAGATATGTGGCATCAACAATTTGTTAAATGTGATTCTTTTGAAGGAGCTGTTTGAATTTAACCTTCAAGATCCGGAAAACCATGACCTTAGTCAAACATCTACTCATTAGAAACTGGATATAAAGAGACTCTTTTGATTTTTCTTTGAAACAAATTTGTGCGCAACATTTCCTGTATTTTAATTTTGCTCAGCTGAATATTTTATTTTTTTCTAAAATGTTAGAATTAGTTAACAACTAAAGTTTACTCAGGACTCTAAGTAATCTCAAATGGATTTAAGATTCCCATCACATTTTCTATTGCTCCATTATTTAAAAGCATGGTTCATGTATTTAAAACATGTTTAGGTGTGACTCTGTAGAGGTGATAAAAAGCCATGCCTATTGCCTCAAGGGTTTCAAACCATTTGTGGCCACCATGAAAATATGCCTCTTGCCTCTGTAGCAGCAGGGAGTGTAACTGACCAAGGGCCCCGCTGCTGGGCTCTGAAACCCATCACTGAGTTTTTCCAGGAGTCTGCCCTTCCCAAGAACTGCTCCTAGCCAACAACCAAGTGCAACCAGGCATCCGGTTCCTGGGAAATGCAGGGCTTCTGATGAGTGATGGTTTGGGTCAAAGATTTCCCCCTAGCTTTGTTGGAATGTTCTGAAAACAGTACCACCTTCTAAGGCGTTTCCTATGTACCCTTTTTTCCTTCCATGTTTCCACCACAGGGCTTGATGATCAGACCACTCTCCCAGCCTCCCCTGGCTTCCTCTTCCTTTTACCTCATGGGAATTTCCCCCTAATAAATCTCTTGTGTGTCTCATCCTGTCATAGTATCTGCTTCTTAGAGAACCTAAACTAATTAAAATTCATATCTTAAGATTAACAGGTTTTCTAATTTCCCCATCTCTTCAACAGGACAGAAAAGTAAATTTAACTGACCTAGGAAAGGCCAGGGAATAAAAGGTAACGAACATCACTGCAAGTAACATTACTGGACTCATTCATTCAACCAACAATGGTTGACTCCTTACTACGTGCCGGCCACAACACCAGGTGATTGAGAGGCAGTGGTAAATATGAACAAATCTTTGTCCCCCAGCGATTTCACTGACTGGCAAGGAAAGCAACACTCTCTGAATAAACTCTAATGGAAGTAGATGCCCAGTGTTGTGGGAAGCGATTTGAAGATGCAATTGATTTTTCTACAAGATAAAGGTTGAGGGTGGAGGTTCAGTGATTTGAGCCTTGAACTATGGTGAGGCATTCATCACTTGGGAATATGTTTCCAATCAGAACAGAATAGCATGAGCAAAAGTAGGTAGGTGGGCAAATATGTGGGATGTGTGAGAAGCGGTGAATAGGTAGGCATGGTCAGAATTTAGATTTTTGGGAGGGCAGTGGAACTGAAGAAGAAAAATCTGTTGCCATGGTGAGACAGTAACTGACTGCTATACTGAAGCCTAGTAAATATATATTCAGATATACTGTTTTCCTCCTCATACAAAGAAGGATGAAATCAACAGATGCTAATAGAGTCTCCTTAGAATGGAAGCAAATTTAGAGCATAATCTGTGAGGGACACAAAGAAAAAGGTCAAGTCCAGACCCTCGATGTATATAGAGGCCTGGTGGGAGGTATGTGATATCAACGTTTGAAAGAACTGGAGAATAAAACAAAACTAGTTAATATCCAGTTATATCTTATTTTGTCCAGAAAATATTCCAGGTGGCTAACATGATTATATCTAGAACCTTCTATATCCCAAGCTCTGTACTAATTACTGGGAAATTAAAAGGAAAATAAGAGGGAGGACTCCCTCCTCAGTGTCATTGGCACTTATCATTTGTGAGTGGAATGATGACAGGGAAACACAAAGCATGTGGTAAGAAGAACAATGAGAATGAGAACCTCTAGGTCCTCAGGAAACACGGACAGGCATCTACCACAGAGGTGGGGTGAGAAGGGGAGGGGTGGTCAGGGGGCTTCCCAGAGGAAATAACTAGGCTGAGACTTAGTGCAGCAATTTTTATATACCATCAAATGCTAAATAATAAAGTCCTCCAATAATTTTAATGGCACTCTGATGTCCATAGAATTGAGTGTAGATTCCTTAGCCCTCTACAATCTGGCAGTAGTGGAGGGTAACTTGTCTCAAGTGTTTTCCTTCTCCTTGCCTAGAGAAAGCTCTCAAGCAGCAGAATATATTTAATTCTTTCCAAAGTCCTTAGGCATGTCATTCCTGCCTTTGAAAACCTGTCTTCACTCTTTGCTGCTCCTCTGGAAATCTTCCTCTTGCCAGCTGGGTGACCTGGGGTGAGTTATTTCACAGCTTCTGCTTCAGTTTCCTCATCTATAAAATAAGGATGATCACAGTACCTACCTCACAGGGTTGTTGCAAGGCTTACATGAGTTCAGTACCAATGAATGGTTCCTGGCGCATGGTAAGCGGTATAAATGTGTCAAATTATTATTATTGTTCTTACTTAAATTTCAAGCTCGAGTTCTACCTAGTCCATCAAGTCAACCCAAAGAGCATGCCCACACAGGCATTTCATTTTCCTAAAATCTGATGGCACTTTTTAAAATTCTCTGTGGGCATTTAGCACCTAATACCTTGCAATATTACTTGTAAACTTTCCAGAATGGCTCGGCTCTGTGACTATGACTGATGTGCACATGTCAAGCAGCCCAAAAATTAACAGGTGAGATGACATGTATAAAAATAAGGCCATTGTAAGGACGTATGTGATGCATATGGTCAACTTCAAACGTGTGAGAAAATACTTCATTCGTCCCTCAAATTTTCATTCAGCACCTCCCAGGTACAAGTCACTGCATGAGGGCCTTCCAGCTGGGCTGATCATGGAAGACTTCAAGGAAAGAAGCAGGGGAGAGAGGACAGGGATAGCTACTGTACCAGTTCCTTGCTCTTTGTATTGAAAACAAAACCCCCAACAAACAAACAAAAGCCAACAGAAATAACCAGGATGTTGCAGAACACCTTCCAAGACATTATCTCATGTAATTCCCTTAACAATTCTCAGAGGTGGACATGAGCTTTTAATAGCTTCCGAGAGTTTTAAATAACTTGCCTTCATTCACAAGCCAATAAGTTCTTCCACGAGGATTCAAACACCTTAACATCTGATTGCAAGTTCTAACTATCTATAGTTAGGACCACGTTTCTTTCATTCTTCAACCACATCTTGCCACCTCTCTTAGGCTCTCCCTGCCTTAGCATCTTTTAGCTTCTGGGTTTCCCACACCATTTAGCAAGGCCTGATGCTGTTCAAGGAAAGGAAAGGAAAAGCAATAACCTTCATGGGTGGTGGGGGGATTGGAGACAGGAAATTTAAAGACATTTGATTTCTTTACTAAGAAATGGGAAATTATTGATATTTGCTTCTTATCATCATGCAGAAAGCAGGCTGTTGAAAAACAATGATGGTAAGGAACATGTAAAGCAATCTTTAAGTATTTATGAAACTTTAGATTAGTTGTATATTATGGATAATTTTACCAGAGCTTTTAAGTGCTTCGGACTTTAGTGCTTTTTACTGCTTAAGCATTTATACTTGATGGTTATTCAACGACGATGTGACTCTTAATACAACAGCAGTGAAAGCCGACTTTATACATCATGTTATCACTTTCAAAGACTGTGTTTTCAAACTGATTTAGTGAACACTTCCAGACCTCAGCATCATCCTTTCATAACTTTTCCTTAAATACAGATTAACTTTCACTTGCTCAACTATGTCTGTACAGGGAAATGGTTCCTTCTGCAGGTTAATGGATGCCTCTGAGGGTTTTCAGGTATTCCATATAGCCAGGCTGAAGCACATAAATAACCTTCCCAAGGGTGAAACTTCTTTGTCATCTTGCTCCATGTACCTATGGGAATTCACTGGAGCAAAATGTCCTGGAGGGCTGATTTAAATACCATTTTCCCAGTGGAATTCTTTGTAAAATGCT
>JAQZBX010012811.1:0-40709 GCA_029593785.1 Cabassous unicinctus
GAATGTGGCAGAGCACCACAGGATGGGAATTTGATATTCCTTTGGCTATTGTGTGAATTTCCACCTACTGTGACAATGTCATATGAACATTTAAACACATTTATTTGACTTATATGTGTGTCCAGGTGAGCTTCCCCTCACGTATCCCCCATCACTGACACCTCACACCAATTATTCTCCCCTGCCACAGTTGTAACCCTTTTGTGATCTAAAACTTCTTATTTTCAATACTAACTACCTCATGAATTAACTTTAAATGGAAACATAAATATAATGCAATATTTAAAAGATCCATAAAATTCAATATCAAACTTTAGAGAGAAAATCAAAAAGGAAGAAAAATTAGAACAGTATTATTTAAACAATCCCTAGGGATTATAAACCAATGGACATACACATTGAAATTTCTAAAGAGCATCTTATCAAGTAATTCAACATATAAAAATGCATTTAAATATAATTCAATAGATTTAGAAAAAAGGCATATTAACACATGCAAAGTTCCAGAAATGGAACTCCCAACTTCTGTAAGAATATTTGAATATAAAATTGGCAGTAATGTCTTTTCTTCAGAAAAAACTTTGCAGAAGATACAGGTGGGAACAAGTGAATTTAAAAAGCTGCATCATGAAGTAATTGATTACTGAAATATTGAAAATCTGATATATTTCAGGCAGTGCAGGGATTTGAAAAAATAGACTTTTACTGTAATTATTAAAATGGTATTAATGAACTACTTGCTTCTATATTGAATGAAAGTTACTGAGCCATATGAGCCTTTTGGGTCCATTGTACCAGTTGCAGGTTAAAGGCTGAGGTAAAATAATGATATTTTAATTCACCCTAAACATTTTCTAGTTATGGATTTTAAAGTAAAAGTACTCTGCCTGTTATTTAAAACAGTATATCAAAATATATTGTTTAGCTCTCAATATGATGACTCTTCCTTTGGGTAAGAAAGATAAATCTCTTTCTATGATGAAAGGATGTTTATATATAACATTTCTGGGGAAAATGCATCACATAGTATGATGATTTGAAGCTATGTACCCCACAAAAATATGTTCTTAAACTTAATGCATTCCTGTTGGTGTGAATCAATTGTAGGTAGAATCATTTGATGAGGTTATTTAGTGAAGGTGTGGCCCAACCCAATAAGACAGGACTTAATCATATTAATGTAGTCCTATATAAGGAGAATGAAAATTGGACAGATAGAGAGAAAGCCCTAGGAAGCAAGAGCTGAAGGCCAACAGAACTAGTAAGGAAGGTATAGGACAGGAGAGGCAGCCATGTCCATTGCCATGTGACAGAGTTACCCAGGACCAAGAATCACTGGCAGCCAGCCCCAGAACACAGTCCTCAAAGTAGAAGCATTGCTTTGATGATCCCTTGATTTGGACTTTTCCTAATCTCAAAATTGGAAGTTACTATGTTCTCATTGTTTAAGCAAACCCATCACATATTATTTGCTTGAGCTGCCAAAGAAACTAAAACACATAGTATAAACAATATCTGGTGTACTAAAGGAAAAACCTAATATCATTTATTACTACATCTCACCCCAGTCTAAGTACTGATTCTTGAACTTAATCAGGATGAAATCTTGCATATTTTCATCCGGAACTCAGATGAAGAGCTAGAGCTTCCCAGAAGTATCTGATTTTACAGGTACAATATATAGTACACCTTGTCAATAAAGAAAGTTGCTCTTCTTGTGTTCCAAGTTTAGCATGTGTTTCAGTGGTAAATCCTTATCTTTTCCTCATTGTGCATTTTTATCTCAGTTCTAATCATTTAGTACTTAGCCAAGACCCTTGAATAAGAGTGAATGCAAAAAAAGCAATTTTAAAAGTAGATTCCTATAACATAAAACAGAAAATATTTTCTTCCATGTTGGCAGCATCCAGTACCTTGCAGTTCTCTCACAGATACAGGAATCCATTAAGGTACTCATACAAAAGACATGGTTTTCTCCATAAGATGTGTTCTTTATTTAGAGTTTATGATTATCTCATTCAACTTCCAACACATTTTATAATGTGGAAATCATTTTCAACAAGAATGCATGAATTTAACACAGGTGATATTGGGTATGAAAAGCTACCAAACAGATATATAAATTTGACTATCATTAATGGAAAAACAACAAAATGTACAGACAAGAAAACACTAGACATATACAGGAATAGATGTATATCAAGTATAAATTAAACATCTTTCAAAATGTATTTTTAAGAATCTTTTAATCCACAAAATCCCTGCTTGGGAACTGAAAACATCTGTTGAATATTCTGCCTAGAGCAATATTAATCTCTCTTCTGCAGACTATAGATGATCAATTTTCTGAAAGGGACAGAATGAAGTAGAACATGGGCTTTCAAGAAGATTTTTAAGAGAAGCTTTATTCACAATGGGACCTAAGATGAATATTGTCCCTGAAATTACAAGCAAAATACAAATTTTCAATTGTGTGATTCAGGTAGATAAGATCTTGTTATGGGCTTCCACAGAATGTGTCCTAAGCACCTTTGAAAATATATTAATATGAGACATAAGCAAAAAGGCAAACCTATTATAACAATACAAACTCTTAATTCCAGGATAAAAGACTCAGAAAATTGAATATATGAAGAGGATATCCGAAATATTTGAGGCATGTCAACGAAATATTGGTAAATCACATTCAACTCAATGAAGGGAAACCTAAATATGGTCCCAGGATGGAAGCAGAATAGACCAAGACAATTTGACCATGAGTCACCAGCTGCTTGTGTACACAGACATGGGATGATGGTAAGCCCATAGTGTAGATAGGGGCAAATGGCAACATAGCAATCCTAGGACATCACCATGATGGAGGCAAATTCTGTGCTTGAAAATAAAATATACAGGAAAATTTGTGCAACACGTTCTAGAAGACAAATTAATTTATTGCCTATCAGCAAATTCAAAATCAATTTGGGAACAGTATCTGAAATTCAGAAAAGATCTATGAGGCATAAATTACCTTTAAAGAAGTGTAGATATCATTCAGTTAAAATGACAGTAAAAGTTAGAAGATTATCAGTCAGGGCATCCAGACCATTCAGTAAGAATATCTGTTCTTGCAAGACTTGGAGCTCCCAAGAACTTGAGATATCTATGAGGAGGATTTCTGTGAAAATGGTAAGGTTGTCCACATCTGCTGATATGCTGCAGTCTCACTGCAAGTATAGAAGATAAGGTGATACTAAAACAGAATGGAAAATAATTTCACCTTAGACACAAATAAAATGCAAACATTGGTCAATATATGAGTTATAATCAGGAAACCATCATACTGGATATGGAAAAAGGCAGTATTTTGATAGCAATGAATGCACATATTTCTTTTTTATTTTCTTTTCTAACTCTTATTATATATAATATTTTCAGTATTCAGAGGATCAGAGAATCTAAGCACATTAAAAGATTTAAAACGAACTCAAGACTCAATAAATAAAAAATAAACTTTTCTGAGCCAAATTTACACTCATTCTGATAATATAATTTCTAATTCTCCTGGAATTCATCTATTGATTATTTTCTTGTTTTCTTAAATATCAAATAATCTCCCAAGTCATACCATTAATTTGAACACTCTACAGTTATTCCTAATTCTCTTCATGTACAAGGGCTCTAGAATGTATACTCATATTTAGTGTACCCTTCACATATATGATATTCATAGGTATCTCTCTAATTTGAGTTCTCTCATGTTGTCTAAGATTACACAAATAAGTTAAGGTTTCCCCACATAGATGAAATTCTTACAGTATCTCTCCAGTATAAGTTTTCTTATGTTGTTTTGGTACATGTTTTGAGTGAAGGCTTTCTCACTTAGATGACATTCATAGGGTTTCTCTGCAATATGAATCCTTTCATGTTGTCTCAATATAGAACACAGAGTGAAGGTTTTCCCACTCAGTTGACAATTATATGGTTTTCTGCCCATGTGAATCCTCTCATTAAGTCTAAGACTAGAATTATGGGTGAAGCTTTCCCACATAGATGACTTTCATAGGGTTTCTCTCCATTGCGAGTTGTCTCACGTTGTCTAAGGGTAGAAAAAAGGGTGAAGGTTTTCCTACATAAATGACATTCATAGGTTTTCTCTCCAGTATTGTCTGGAGGCAAAAAACAAGTGAAGGCTTTCTCTCTTAGATGGCATTCATAGATTCTGGCCAGCATGAGTTCCTTCATGTTCTCTCAGGTTAAAAGATTGAGTGAAGGACACCTAGAAATTATCCTGAGGTAGAAGTCCTCTGCATTTTTGTTGCCTTTATCTCTCATCATCTGACACACAAATACCTTACAAATAAATCTAGATTAGTTGCTATTTCAAAGGGTCATCATCCATATAATTGATCAGTGGGATGTGTTGTGGGAGAGAGAGGTGATCAAGTTCCCACCAGACAATATGACATATGGCTGGAGATGTCATATACCCCTGAGATAGGACAGTGAAGGAATATTGATGGCATTAGCAGCTGAAAAGAAATTGTTTCTGGTGTTCCTTACTAACAGCAATTGAGAAAAAAAGCATTTGACAGATCATTAGCTACATACAAGATTCTAGGGGATGTGTTGATTTGCTTAGCCATTATCACATCTGGAACAGCAGCTGCAAATATAGTCACCACCTGGTTAAGTTTAAAATAATCCACTGTCACCCTCCAAGATCCATCTCTTTTGTATAGGTCACAAAGGACGGTTGAATGGGGATGTGTTTGGAATCACCACTTCTGCATCCTTCAAGTCCTTGATGTTGGCACAGATCTCTGCAATCCCTCAAGGAATCCAGTATTGCTTCTTATTTACTATTTTTCTAGGAAAGGGCAGTTTTAGTGGCTTCCATTTGACTGTTACAAACATAAAAGCCCTCACTCCACAAGTCAGGGGACCAATATGGGGATTCTGCTAGTTTCTGAGTATGTCTATTTAAATTATGCATGCTAGAACAGGGAAAATAATCACAGAGTGGTTCCTGGGAACCACTGGACCCACTGTGAGTTTGACCTGAGGTAAAAGTCCATCAATCACTTGCCTTCAACAGGCCCCTACTCTGATGGGTGGAGCACAGTGACATTCGGCTTTTCTGGAATTAATGTCACATCTGACAGTGTCTAATAATCCCCCAATTGTCTGATCATTCCTTTTTCCCCAATGTACATATACACAGGTAAAAGGCTGTAGGTCTCTTTGAGGAAGGCTGGGAAGAAGATTAACAGTATAAATTTTTTGGCAGAGTAACAGAGTTATTGCCTAAGGGGACACAACTTTCTACTCATTCAAGGGGCTGTAGGACTGTAAACTGTCTTAAGTCTGGGAATTGATTAAGGGGCTGTGACTCTGTTTTTGTAATTTAATTTAGACTTTTATTCACTTGACCTAGAACTCTTCTGCTTATACAGATCAAATAGGAATTTAGTAGACATCCCATCTATTTTACTCCTAGGCATCCATGATCTATTAGCCAACACCTTAGGATTCTGTGGATCAGACTATTTTCATAACTGATTTGAGTTTGCTATTCATTGTGGTATCTATACCCACTTTGACTTAGGTGATTAAGTACTGCACTTAGCTTCTGTCAACGGAATCTAATCATATCCATAGTGTTTAGGTACCTCAGTTCAGTGACAGAGTTCCAGAGGTACTATCTGACGTTCAGATAAGACCAACCACAAATGTTCTTCAAGGAAGATGAAGTTAGCCCCACAAATTTACACATCACAGTCCTGGTGAAGGGTTTGTCCCTGGTATATTCCTGAGATGGGTGAAAAGTTCTTCCATGATAAATCCATTCTAACATCCCAGTCTCTCTAAGCCTTTGGATCACCTAATCTACAATATACTAGGGCAATTCTGGCATTTCAACCTCAGGTAATGTCTGTCATCTTTTGACCCAAGTTTCAGCCAGCCACCTGAACCAACTATTAGAGCCATTTCTAACATCTCAAGCTACATTATTGAATACAGAATCTGTTATTAGTTGGCCCATATCAATAAATTCTGCCTGATCAACTCTATATTTGTTTGACCATTTTTTCATACTCTTAATATCCATTCCTGCACATATTACTCTAATTTTTATCTACATAAATTGGGAATCTCATGTAGTCCTTTTGGAATATAGAATAGATCCTCATGGGTCACAGTTTGTACTTCACATTTGGGGGGACTTGTGACTTTAGTCTAGTTACAGATCTGGCAGTAATGTGGTATGGTAGGGATGGGTAACGAGAAGGATGAGAAGTGTCTTGCAAGCCTTTTACCTCAGGGCAGATGATATCAGTAAATATTATGAGATTTTAAAAAAAAACTGTCTCACATGACTATGGGGATACATGGATCTGAATTCCAAAGGCCAGACTGCAAGACAGGAACTCTGATGAAGATCCTCAATAAGTCTCAAGTAAAGATGGGAATTCTCTCTCTGAATGCTGGGATCACTTTTCCTTTTAAGACCGTCAACTGATCGGATGAGACCTCTCTCATTTCTTAAAGCATTCTCAGTTGATTGTATATGTAATCACCCATAGATGCAATCAATTCACTCATGATTTACATCCCAGAAATGCCCTTGCAGTAAAATTAGCCCAGTGCTTGTTTGACCAAACATTTGCTGCATGCCATTACCTGACAAAGTTGACATATCAGACTAACCATCACAACAGAGATAATGAATAAGTGGATAAATTCGTATCTCTGGCATCTCTTAGAAAACAACTCCTATCACTCCCTTTGAGCATGAGACATGAATTTGAAATTCAAAGAGTTCCAGTAGAAACCCTAAAGTAGAGAAATTAAAAGCTAAATAAAGAAAACAGACAGAATTCTGTGGTTATTTGTTTGTTTTTTAGTGATTATTTTTGAGCCATTCTCACTTGGCTTTTTTTGGGACTTACTCACTAGCTAATTGTGCCAGTTTATAGTTTTCATATACAATATTGTTGCAGACATGAATTATTTTATAATACAACAAATCATTGGAAATCCATAACCATGGGTTATCTCTTCTCTATAAGAAAATATTATTTAGTTTTTAGGATGATTATGTTTATGAATATGCACACAAAAAGAAAAACCTCTATATAACTGCATTCACCAGTGAAAAATAAAATTTTTTCATAAAAATTATAAGGCTATTATAAAATAACCCCAATTCAATAAACTCAGGGGGATATGTGAAGATTTTATATATATATAATATATATGATTATGTATATGTGTGTATGCATATCATCTATATATCTAGTAGCACACACATATAAAGGAAAATAAGGTGCAAGGAAAATGAAATAATGAGAGTACAATAAATCTTCCAGACTTCACATATGAAGGACAGATAGCTGTATGGGAAAGTTTCTTGCAAAATGGAGTTTGAGCAAATGGATGAGGATATGTTCAATAAATTAGGTTTTCCAAAAATAAGTTAGCATGTAACTAAAAATTTTACAAAAAATATTAGAGTGTTATAAAACGATGTCATATATTGACCAAGTTATATTTATCTCAGAAATATACATGGTTTAAAACTATAAAACTAAATATATTAAACCATGAGAGAAACTAAAGGAGAAATATTGTATGATCTATACCATGGAGATAGAAAACATTTCTTGGAATAAAATGCTCATTTATATTGAAAAAAATTAGCAAAGAAAACTAATTAAAAATCCTTACTCTGAAAAAAAGTAATAATAAAAATGAATTACTTAGGTCAATCATCATTGAGTTTAATATACACATAATATAAGCATCCTTTGAGAAGGAACCAGGCAAAAAGAACCTGCTCTCACCACTTTTATGAAGTGATATAACAAGGTAAGAAAAGGAAAATAAAATATATTAGAGTTCCAAAGAAGTAAAACAACAGCACGCAGCATATATAATTCTTAATGTGAAAGATAAAAAAAAATTGCACAGATAATATGATAATATTATTGGAATAGGATTTAAGAAACTCATTGGTTGCATAAAATCGGCAAATAAGTATCTAACACATATTTAAAAACTAAGAACAAAAGACTGAAAGTGAAATTTTAAAAGAAACAATTGTTAATAGCTTGAAGTTCTTTCTATCTATCTATCTATCTATGTATCTATGTATCTATCTATCTATCTAATTACACTCAGATATGTAACATAGATACACCAGAGTTCATCAAGAAATGTTAGTGGACTAAATTTATGGAGAGATAGACCATATTTATGGATTGGAAAAATCAATATTATAAAGATGTCAATTATATTTATTAAATGGTACCTGGATAAGACCCTGAGTAGAGTTTCTCTGGATAAATTACCAATTTAACCTTCAAATTTGTATGAAACTCAACTATGATAAAAAGTTCTGAAGAGGACAAAGTTAGAAGGATATCCTTAATAGAAAACACATTGCTATAAAACAATAGAAAGTAATCATTTCAGCATGAGACATACACAGAGAAGTAAACAATACAATAAGGAATATATATGAATAATAAAAAATGGCATAAACAGCATGGTACTGCATTGAGAAGAGCAAGTATATTTCAGTAAGTGTTATGAGAACAATTGAGGTATACTATTATTCATATTAGAAAATACAAAATTTAATTCCTCTATCACAACCTACTCAAAATCTAAACAGACTGGATTAAGTAATAAAATGTAGAAAACAATATTATAATAATTTGGAATATATGTTCAGAACTTTTATATAGGAAATGATTATTTGGAATGAGGAAGAGGAGAAGGAGGACCTGGAAGAGGAAGAATAATAAGAAAAAAATACAAAATATGTACAATATCTGTCGCTACTAATCCACATTTCATGCCTATATTGGAAATTTGTTTATATTCTCTTTTATTCTTGATATATCTAGGTAAGAGTTAATCAATTTGTTTGATATTTTCAAAAATATTTTTCCTTTCATCATAGTTTTCTGTGTTTTGTCTGTTTTCTATATCATTGCTTTCTACCCTGATTTCTTTACTATTTTCTTCTTTCTACCTCATGGAGAATCACTTTGCTCTTCTTTTCCTGGTTTCTTAAGTTTTAAATATTGACAATTGTCTCTAGACCTTTTCTGTTTCCAGGATTAGCACTCACAATTTAAATTTTTTTTATCATGCTGTTTTATTTCTATTCCACTAAATTTTATATATTGTAATTTCATTAAAGATAAATTGAATATATTTTAAAATTTCCTTCTGTTTCCTTTTTTAATGACAAACTGTTCAAATATATGTTGTTTAATATGCAAAACAGTTGTTGGTTTTGATATCTAATTTAATTCTGTTGTGGTCATAGAATGTAATCCGTGTAATTAAGTCCTTCTAAATTCATGGAGTCTTGTATAATGATTCAGTATGTCATCCATTTTTGTATATTCTCAAGGGAAATGGTAATTAAAACCACAATGACATTTCACTAGACACCTCTAGAATGTTTAAATTAACAATTATGACAAAACCACAGTGTGATGATAAGATTGCACAACACAACTGGTGAATTTTGTGGTAGAGTGAGATGTCATGAAATTTTTACAAATATCAAGCTGTTTCTTATAAAAGTAATTATCACCAAACTGATGGAACTGAGACTTCACACTTCATTATTTCTCCAATGTGAAAGAAAACTAATATTCAAATAAATTTGCACAAAATTGCTCATTAAGCTTATATAAAATCTAAAAATTGGAAAAGGCACAGGTGTACAGAAAGGGAAAATGATTAACAAACGGTGACATATGTAAAATATAATATTTCTCAGTTTAAATAAAAATAGAGTACTGATATATGCAAGTACATGGAGGAATCTAAAAAAAAAATAATTGGAACATGAAAATGCCTTGAGTGAACATTGCATGATGTAACATATTGCATAATGTAACATATAAAAATTTAGAACAGCAAAAATGGACATATTGTAAAATCAATGATTAAATATACTAGTACTTGCCTTTGGAATGAGAAAATATGGATAAGCTAAAAAGCGTTGCTAATTTGCCATTTATTTTTAGGGATTTGTGTTACAGGGTTTTTATAGTTTTCAAATTTCATTGAATAAAATGAATTTAATTTTCATGCTTTTAGTTCTTTGTAAAATATGTCAAAAGTGAAAAAAATCTTAATAAAAATGTTCATTTTATTATATGTGTCATGATGTGTTTATGAGTGAGGGTTACTTATATTTGTAAAAATTTAATATGGTAAGAAGTTAAAATAGGAAAAAGGAAAAATGATAACATTGACAGAAGGCAGGATGGATAGATGAGCAGATATATGATAGAATATTTAGAGGAAAATGGAAACGTAGGTGTTCACAACAGCACAATTCTTTCATCTTTAGTATATGTTAAAATTTTTAATGAAAGGAGATTTATATCTCATAAAAAATAAATTAAAAAAAAAACATGCCAAGTCCACTGCTCTTTTATAAGATAATTTATATGATTTTAAAATGGATGAACAGTATATTCCTTTTGATGCTATAGTAAAGTAAAAAAAGAAGAATTTTGTGTAACAATATATGTAGACTGAAGCCGAATTTCATGTCAGAAAAAATGTAACATTTGAGACTATTTTCACTACTGTTACCTTAAATGAAGGAAATATGAAATAATTTGGAAGTAAAATGTGTTTTGAAGGAAAAGAAAGATATAAAGTTAAAATGAATTCTTTATACACTGTCACAAATAATAAAAGCCATTAAAGTAATTTTCTATGAAAAATGCAAAATCATTTGTCAAATTTGTCATTTAATAATGTCATTTTAAATTGTTGGACAATGCATTCATACAATAAATATATGAATAGGTATATTAGAATATTGAGAAAATAATGTTATTTTCTGAAATATAACATGAAAATAAAATAGTCTAAAATATTAGCTTTAACGTATAGATGGCCATCTTTTCATAGTAATCTTCATATCCAAAGTTATTTATGCACTAATTGCTTTGAAAAATCCATGACAATATTTTTGAGGTACAGAATGGTTTAAATTTTGTAAATAAATGCAAAACAAAAAGATCTAATATTAACATTTTAAATATATATACTGAATTATCACAAATATACTAATTATAAAATTAAATGTATCTATTAATTAATACCTATCTTTCTAATTTTATATAAGTATTGAAACTGGTATGGAAAAATTACCCATGTGTTATAAATTTCTGCATATTTGTGTTTATCCTACTTTGTTATTTGCTATAATACTGATTTTAAAATAATGTATGCATTCATTTTAACAATAAAATACAATTTCATGCTCTTGTCAAGAACCAATCACTCTAATTGTATAAAGTTATCTATCAAAACATTACCTTTGGTATATATATATACAATATTTATCTATCTCTCTATCTCTTTCTCTCTCTCTCTATCCAGGTAGCTAGCTATTTAGCTATCTAGCTATCTTCATCATCATCATCATTTTCTATCTATTGCTTCTAATAGTGTATGAATATTTCTGAGTGTGTTGTTATAGGATTTTAATAATTGATCCATTTCATTTTTTCTAACCTATATGAAATACTATACTAATGAAGAAGTGTAATAATGACCAAAACAGCTGAAAATATCATTAAGATATGGAACTAATAAAGCAAACGTGGGCGAGTGTGTAATTCTTATCAGACGATGTAAACTGAAATAATTCTAAATATGGATATTGAGATGTGAATGTCTATTTGAGGACAACATCTCATACCTGCATATGGCATCAAGTGTGTATTCACAATCCAAGTGTCCCAGACATTATCCTAGAGAAAGTGAAAAGAAATAGTAGAGAGATGACAGTTTTATTGAGGGGTATTTATTATTCTTTTTCACTTGGAATTTATGGAAGTCTTAGGTGCTCTCACCACAACTTCGCGGAAGTCACTTTTTTCAGTTTACAGTTTCCATATATAAAATTGTCTAGTCATGTTATCTTCTAAATTCCAAAACATTGAAAACCCATAATCATAGCACAGCCCTTTCTTACACAGAAGAAAGGATTTTTCCACAATTCTATACTTATGTTTTGAGTCATTTCAGTCTATAACTTCTGCCTAGCACTACAGTCTCACTATATATGTATTTTTTGTTCCACCTCTTAAGGATATTTTTAGCTGTTTTGTTCATTATTACATTTGATTATTAGTATAGTATTACTAAGAAAAAATGCATATATTAATAAACTACTGTAATGACACAAATACATACACAGAAACAGAGAAACAATATTAAATACAATACCTAGAAGTAGATAGATAGATAGATAGATAGATAGGTAGATAGATAGATAATAATGGATAGATATGGTAGGTATATACTCAGGGTAATGTTTTTTTGTTTTTTTGAAAGTGCATGGCATTTTATTTAAAGAGATCCAGTTTTCTTTGTGATATTACACACATATACATATAATGTATAAATGTGAATGTAAACATTGATTGTTCTAACATTCAATGAACACTTACTTCTACATGTATATTTTTCATGTACAAATAACACAATATTCAGAGATAAATAAAATAAAATTGGCAAATTAAAAAGAAACCCTTGAATTCTTCTTAATTATTGGTATATTCAGAGTAATGTTTCATAGCCTTACACACTTAGAATATTCTGCCTTGAACTGAGCATGAATTAAATTTTATTACTCTAAATAAAGGCAATTATCATTTTAAAATTAGTAATATAGCAAATAACAAAGTAGGATAAGTGATAAACATGCAGAAATTTGAAGCACATAGGCAATTTTTCCAGGTTAATTTCAAATTATACAAAAGTAGAAAGATATGTAATAGGTACAATTAATTTTGTGACTAATGTGCTACCATTAAGAATATATTGAGAATAAAATATAATACTTAGATTCTGTTGTTTTATATATATTTACTCAATTCATATTATTCTCTACCTCAGAACTATTTCCATGGATATTATTAAGCAATTAGTGCATTAAAAGTTGTGGATAAGAAGATCACTGTGAAATGATGGCCATCATTCTGCTGTCTGTCAAGCTAATGTTTAAGAATATTTGATTTTCATGTGAAACTTCAGAAAATAGAATTATATTCTCTATTTTCTTATGTACTTATATATTTATGGTATAATTGCATTATCTAGCATTTTCAAATTATATTCTGAAGTGATTAATTTGGAAAATGATTATATACTTCTCAAAGTAAACAAATTTAATGTCTTTCATTATTGGTGGCAGTATAAAATGAATTCATTTTAAATTGATATATTTCTTTTCCTTTAAGAAACATTTTACTTTCAAAAATTTGTTATTTCCTTGGTTTTAGATAACTCTGAGGATAATATTTTAAAATATTTCTTTGGCCTGAGGAGAAATTTGGCTTTTTTCTACATGTTTGGTGACATAAAATTTCTTAATTTTGATATTTAAAATGGCATCATAACAAATTTGCTGTTCATCAATTTGAAAACCACAAAAATTATTTTATAAATATGAAGTGGACATGACATATTTCTTTAAAATATTATATTTATGTACTGTAAATCTCTTTTCATTGAATATTTAAGCATACAGTAAAGATTAAAGAATTATACTTGAACACCTATATATTGACTTTTAACTTGAGCATTATAATTGAGCATTTCCCTATAATTATTTTATTATATATTATTTCATCTATCCTTTGTGCTTTCCATCAAGGCAATTTTTTTGTTTATATTTTTAATTTCTTTGCATATCAAAGTAAATTGCAAAAATGAGTAATCTTCACCTGTGAACACTTCAGTATATAGCTAATAAAATGAAGTTGTTTTTTTGAGTTGTGAACTTTTTGTATTTGACAAAATTTTTAAACTGTTGAAAGCACAATAAATTCATATAATTCAATGAAATTCAACAAATATAAAATACCTGTAACACAAACAAGCATAAAAGTGTGGCATACTACCATCAACCCAAAGATTTCCCTTAACTCTTCCAAGTATATCCATATTTTGTCATCTGCTTTCAAAAGGCAACCCCTAATCTATATATTTAATCAATTATTTTATCAAATGTTCATTTTTGCTGTTCTATAACTTCATGTAATTTATATCATGCAATGGTAAATCTATTGTTTGAGACTCTTTTTTCAAACTCAAATATTTCTGAGATTCATCCATGTAGTTGGGTGCGTAAGTATTCTGTTCCTTTAAAATAGGAGTAATATTAAATTTGATAAACATGTCACAGCTTTTCATCAATTTCCCTTTGATGGACACCTGTGTCCTACCCAATTTTTAGTTGTTATTATTAAAGGTGTATGTACTAGATAATGGGGTGCTAATGCAAAATACCAGAAATTGGGTGATTTTTATAAGGGGTATTTATTTGGGGTAGAAGTCCATAGTTACCAGGACATAAAGCATAAGTTTCTTCCCTCACCAAAGTGTATTGCCACGTGTTGGGGCAAGATGGTTGCCAATTTCTGCCAAGAGTTCAGACTCTTGTGTTTTTCTCTTCCTGAGACTCTAGTTTCTCTCTGGGCTCAACTTCTCTGTTTCTTCGACAAATTCAGTTGTAGACTATGAGGCTCACAAGGCTTTGCTTTTCTCTACAAGGTCAGCTGTGAACTGTCAGGCAAACAGCTCATCTCTTTTCCCAGGGCCTTCTCTCCTTTCTCATGACCATGCTCCTCTGTGTGCTTACTTCTCCAGGCTCTGGCATCAGAACTCCAACATCAAAACTCCAATTCACTCCCTGCTCTGCCATGTAGTTTTATTTCTGAGTCCCCACCCACCAAGGGGCAGGGACACAATGTCATCCTGACATGGCCCAATCAAATCCCTAATCATAACTCAATCATGCCCAGAGAAACAGACCAGTTAACAAGCATAATCCAATATCTATTTTTGGAATTCATAACTATATCAAACTGCCACAACATATGAACATTCTTGAACATGTTTCTTTGGATATAAATTTTCCTTCAGGTTAGGTAAATAATGAACAGTGAACCTCCAGGTTAAGAGGCTTGGCTATAATTAGCTTTGACATTTGCAAAAAGGATTATCATATTTCATGTTACCACACAATTCATGAGAAATTAGGTTGAGCATTCTCCTCCTCATCCTTTGGTGTTGTCAGACTTGGTAATTTAGAAATTCTAGGGATGTTTAATAAAATAACATTGCATCCTTAATTACCATTTCCCTTGAGAATACACCTAAATTGATGACATACTGCATCATTAAATGTGCCTTCATGAATTTAGAAGGAATTAATTATACAGAGTATGTTCTCTGACCACAATGGAATTAAATTAGATATCAACAAAAACTAATATATTGAATATTAAAAAAGATACACTTGTACAGTTTGTGATTCAAAAAAATCAGAAGGGAATTTTAAATATATTTTAAATTAAATTTTATTGAAATTATGATATATAAAATTTGGTGGAATAAAGTAAAGCAGTGCTTGGAGAAATGTTTAAAATTGTAAGTGTTAATAACAGAAAAGGCAAAAAGTTTAAATACAGTGACCAACATTTCCAGTGACCAGGAAAAGAAGATCAAAGTGATAATCTAATATGTAGGAGGAAGAAAATCCTTAAGGAAAAGACAAGAAACAATGATATAGAAACTAGACAAACTGTACAAAAAGTTGACAAAGAATAAAGATTTTCTTTAAAAATATCAATATATTGATTGACTTCTAGCTAGATTTATCAGGATTAGAAAAGAATGTAAACAAATATCCAAGAACAGGAATGAAATATGGGTTGTTACTGACAGACATTGTACACATTTTTATCCTTTCCTCTTATTGCTGCTTTTCCTTTTCCTGGTCCACCTTCTTCTCCACCTCAGTCCAAACTATTCTTTCCTGCTTTAAAGTTCTGAAGACATCTTCCAAATTACTGTGGTATGTTATTATTTAATTCACTTCATTTTGTGTAGGTTGTTAGAGAGGAATTAAATGTCATATTTTCTATTATGAATAATTTCATAAACCAATAGTTCTGATAGCATTACTGAAATATACATGCTATTTTCAGTTCACTACCTAGCTGTATACATCACTTTGGATTACTCCCATGTCTTCTTTATTCTGTTGTATTGCTTATGTCTCTTTTTTTTTTTCTCATGCTGCAGTGTTTTTTTACTATTTTTTTACAGTAAGAGTTGTCATTAAGGAAATCCTTCTAACTTTGTCCTCCTAAGATGTGTTAAAGTTAGTAGGGTTTCATATGAATTTTAGGGCCAACCTGTTCATTTCTCAGGAGAAAATCTGCTGGGAATTTTATTGAGGTGCCATTTAATAAATAAAAATAACTGATATATTCATAATATTGAGTTTTCCAATCTATAAATATGGCCTAGCTTTCTGTTAATTTAGTTTTTAAAATTTTCTCAATGAAATTTTAAAATTTTCTTCACACGTTCTGTTATACTTATGTTACATATCTGTGTGTAGATAGATAGATAAAATATGCATATAATTTCATGCTATTATCTAGTGTTACTTTTAAATTTTCACTGCCTTTTGTTTCTAGTGTATACGTGTTTGAAATTTTCTGATTTTACTCAACCAATTGTTTTCTCAAACCCTATTTGTGTATATTCTCATATTATCTATATAGATTTTTTATTGTCCACATTGGGAATTGTATATGCCTCTATTTGCTATTCTTATACTTGGTTTTTGAAGTTTCTTACAATTCCTTTCCTTTTCTATTCTCACTTTATTGCTTCAGAAATGCAGTGAGTACAGGGATTTTTTTTTCCTGTGGTCTGGTTCCTTAAGAAAGACAGCTTATATCAGGCATATATTAATTTCTTTGAAGATTGAAATCAGATAATTAATTTTTTAGTATTAATTTTTTTCATAATAAGGATTTTTAACTTGTTTTATTTGCTAAATTTTTCTATATGAATGAATTGTAACAGTATATTTTATGCCTCCCCAGCAATGATCCTATAATATTTTTCCTTTAAGTTCTGTCATGAATCATTGTATTTAATCTTCTAATTTGAAACAATATATATTTCTGGAATAAATATAACTTGGTCAATATATTTTATCTCTTATATCACCAATATTTATATAGAATTTTGACTTACATGCTAACATATTTGAAATACCTAATTTAGTGAACATATCCTCATCTATTCTACAAAAGTCTATTATCTGAAAATCTTTCTCAGTCAGCTTCCTCTCCTCCTTTGCTAATTTTTAATGTGGACACTATATGCCCCACGTACCACAGTCATGCTAATTCCCCCCTTCTAAGTTCTTTTGAAGTGGAACTCTCATAGTTACTTCATTCATGTAGTATCCTAAGAAAATTCAAGTAGGCAATAAAGAGTCTAAGAAATACTTGACACTTCTGAGTTTTTGTCATTCTAATCTCATTCATATTTTCTTGATTAAGATCCTCTTTTTAAGAATCATTTTATTTTTCTGCTTTTAAATATCATGACTAAGTTTGTAAATTTGTTATTCCCCTGTATCTCAATTCTAAAGAATGATTTCCATATTCCTTAGTAATAGTTATTCTATAATATTTCTCTCCTTTTCTCTGTTTTCTTACTGTTTCTATATGTTGATGTTATTAAATCAGCCCTTTTTGGCGTTTATCTATTTTCTTCTCCTTTCTAAATGGTGTTTGTATGTCTTTAGTTTAGGTTTTATACACAATAATTTTTTCTCCTTTTGATTTTTTTCAACCATAATATATCTAAGGTCTAAAGGATTTATTGTTCTCTCATTATTTCTTTTTTATTGCACCCTGTTTTCCCAAATGGATGTGTATACACACACATGATAGATACATACATATATACATGTGCATGATTTTTATATATATTTACATAAATGATCTGCAATATCCTTTGCAGTTTATTGAATTGGGGTATTTCATAGTAGCTTCTTAATTTCTATGAAAAATCCCTTACCACTTGTTCATAAAGTTGTGTAAAAGCTTTTCTTTTGTGTTTGTATATTTGTAAATCTAATGATCCTAAATACTCTTTTCTTATATAGGAAGGCTAACCTGGGATTATGGGTTTTCTGTGATTTGTAGAATTATAAAACAATCCATGCCTGCAGCAATGATTGATGTTTAATGTGTTATATATATATATATATATATATATATATATATATATAACACATTAAAAATGTAGAACGGACATTTAGGAAAGGGTGGAGACAGCATCTGAAATTCTGAAGTTCTGTAGCAAAATATTTTAATGGTTTTATTTACCATTTTCCTTAAGAATATAGCAAAATGGATGATACTTAGCCAATAAATAAGACTCCATTAACTTAAAAGCCTTAATTATACAAAGTATGTTCCCTACAAAAATGGATTAAATTAGATCTCAACAACAGTTAAACTTTTAGAAATTAAACAGCACACATTTAAATAATCTTTGAATAAAAAGAAATCAAAAGGATATTTAAAAAAATTTTAATTGAATAAATAAAATAGAAAACATAAAAATGGATAGAATAGAAATAAAGCAGGGAATACAGAGAAGTTTGAAAATGGTAAGTGATTATATTAGGGAAAGAGAAAAGTCTAAAAACAATAAACTACATTTTTAATTCAAGAAGCCAGGAAAAGAAATGCAAAGTGAGCCAAAATTAAGTAGAAGGAACAAAATAATAAAGAAAAGAATAGAAAACAATGGTATAAAAGTAGTGTAACAAAAGGAAACTATGACTAAAGCAAACATGTTTATTTGAAAAGAAAACCAACTTCTTATATTGCTATCTGGATTTATCACAAATAAAAGAGAATGAAAAGAATCACCAATAACAAAAATAAATAGGATTTTCCTGATAGAATGAGTACAGTCATTGTTAAAAATAAAGAAAACAATTTCCATATTGAGAGGATAAGTTTTCTTATTTATTTGATGGGAAATAGGCATGATATAGTATCAGGAATATCTAATATTCTGCAAGCAAAATCCAATTCCACTTGTTGCTACATCTCACACCACTTTATAAATATTTGTTCTTCACCATGTAGAAAGATTAAATGAATCAAGCATGGTAACGTACCTATTCAGCCAGCTCACAGGCAGAGAAAAAAGCTTAAAAAAAGATATGCTCTGTTTAGGGTTAGCTGTTTACAGTCCACATTTCAATGATGGAAGCTACTTTAATGGGGATATCATGGTTAGATCTATTCTGTGTCCTTAATTCTGCAGTTGAGTGTCAATTAAAATCACTTTTTTATTGGTGCAGCCATTTGTAAGAAGATGAATGCAAAGAGAGCAACTTGAATTGAATTCTCTAATTCAAACAATCAATATTCTTCCAGGGTGGTAGGATCCTGTACTTTGAAGTTTTCTGAAATATATAAGCCCCTGTTAAATACTTATCCATGGTCTTTTCCATATGATATAATTTACCAAAAAATCATCTTAACAACATGCAAAATAATAAAATTGTAGAGAAACATTTCCTGAAAAATGTGTGTATTACACAATTGAATGGATTTTAAAAGTTAAAACACAGTTGCATAGGTCACTGCCATTTATGTAAGCAACAAACTGTTATGCAGAAAACAAAATTTTGCATAGTCAATAGGGATAGATTCAAATCTAGGGGTTTATACCAAATATAAACTAACTTCATTCCATTATTTTTCAGAATTTTTTAACACAGAAAAACCTGCTTCAATGTTCAAAATATCTATTGAACATTTTGCATAGAGCAGTTTTAATCTCTCTGTTCTGCAGGCTATAGATAATGGGATTTATGTATGAGGGCACCATGGAATAGAAGATGGCCATGATAAGATTACTGAAAGATGCTTTATTTTCAACAGGGCTAAGGGCAGCAATCAACCCAGAAATTAAAAAGAAAATTAGAATAGCCAACTGTGGGGTACAGGTGGATAGGGCTTTGTTATGGGATTGTACAGAATGCATCATAAGCACCATTGAAAATATATCAAAATAGGACTTCAGCACAAAAGCAGAACATAGTAATAGAATACAAGAACTAAGAGCTATGGCAATAAACTCGGAAAACTTAACAACTGAAGATGAGATCCTCAAAATTTGAGGTACATCACAGAAGTATTGATGGATCACATTGGATTCTATGAAGGGAAGCCTGAACATTATGCCTGTATGGAAAGCAGAATAGACCAAACCATTTGCCCAGGAGCCACCAGTTGCCTGTGTGCACAGACGTGGGGTGATGATGAGCCCATAGTGCAGAGTTTGGCAAATGGCAACATAGCGATCAAAAGACATCACCACAAGGAAGGAAAACTCTGTCACTATAAGCAAGAGAGACATGAAAATCTGAGCAGCACATGCTGGAAGAGAAATCAGTTTACAATCTGACAGAGAATTCACAACTATTTTGGGCACAGTAACTGAAATGCAGCAAAGGTCTATGAGGGCTAAATTGCCTAGAAAGAAGTACATTGGAGAGTGCAAATGAGTATCGGTTACAATGACAGTAACAGTTAGAAGATTCCCAGTCAGGGCTCCCAGATAAACCACTAAGAAGAGCAGACCTTGCAGGACTTGGAGCTCTCAGGAGGTTGAGAGATCCATAAGGTGGAATTCAGTGAAGATAGTTAGATTGTCCATTTCTCCTAATATGCTGCCATTTCCCTGTGGTCAAAATATTAAAATGTTAAGAATATATTAAAATCAAATGGAAATAGTCCATATCCACATTACTCACAAAAAAAATGCCAACACCATGGTTATCAATGAGTTTTTGTATCTCTTGAGCAATTCAGCTTAGAGGAAAGGGATCTAAGACAGTGTTTTGAGATAAATTAATTCACATACTTCCCCTTACACTTTCTTTCCAATTCTGCTCTAATATGCCACTTTCAACATTTATATGATCAGACAATCTAAATATATCCAATTATTTAAAATGGAATCAAGGCCCATAAACCTTTAAGTTATGATTCCTATTTATAATATTTATATAAATATTTTAGTAAACTATCTTTCCAAATTCTGCCAGGAGAATTTAGTACTTACATCCAGTAAGTACGTTCCCATTTTATGCATTAACAAATTTGAATTCCAGATACTCATAGTAAGAAACCATCTGCATTAGCCCTTTTGTTTAAACACTGAACAACTATTCTCATGTACCAGGTGACTAGGATGATTGCTAATATTGTCCAAGTTTGGTCAGCTGAATAACAACTGGTTTTGGTAACACAGTAAATGAATCACTCTGAGGTAAATCTCAGAATGGTTTTAATCCAATGGACAACAGATGGATTATGCCTCATCACACTTTCGTTCATCCTTTGAGCCCTTTCTGTCATCCTTTGCAGCAATGTCAAAAAAAATAGATTCTCTTGAGATTCTAATTGTTTTCTATTCCCCATTTCAGTGTTTCCCAAAGTTTCCTTCTTGTTTCTCTAGTTTATCTTCTCAACTGACATAATATCTAAGAAATGCATCCCACATAATATTACTTTTCCTCAAGGCATCTTTCTTTTCATCAGGCATGACTTACAATATTTGAATAAGGACTAATTTTCTTTCCAGATATATTACCTACATGCTCTTCTAGATTTTACAGAAATTTTCTTATTCAAAATAACTATTGAAACCACAGCTATTTTACTTTTGCTTGACTTGAAGCATACCAAATCATAAGAAATCCTATTTCAGTCTTAATTATACTTTCAATTATAAAACTAATAATCTTGAGGATCTCATTTGAGAGCTATTTAATTTTATAATTGGAATACTTAAATGGAGGCATAATAATTATAAAATTTTAGAAATATAATTTTTAGTAATAATTAATTTTTATGTACCACCCATTTGTAATTTCAAGGTAGCATATGATTTGACTAGCATTTTATGTGAGTAATATTAAAGGTGTTGATTTACTCTCACTGATTATATTCATAATAATTGATAGGATTTTTACAAAACATTTATGTAAAATATCTTACTATAATAATCTTTTCCATTATGCACATTTCTTGTATCCTCAATTTTATAAGTAAGAGAAAGTCCTTTTTGCAGAAATTTGATTAGTTATCGAAAGCAATTCTCAGTAATTTGATGCTATTTCAATAAGAATTGGTTATTGGACATAAAATTCCAGATGATTTTTCAGCTTACTTTATTAAACCACACATACATATTCATCATTAGAATTTTCGTTCCTGCCCTCTTTTTCTTCAGATTGCATCTTTCCGCTTAGTCTGTAAATTTCTTTAATTTCCCTAGGCTAAATTTACCATATATTTTCTACTTCAGAGTGCATAGTGACAGTATTAGGCATAAGAGTGAGAGATTTCATGGTTTTTCCCTGCTCCTTATTACCTCAGGGATATGTAGAAAATATTTACTTCATAATTTTTTAATGTGGAAAAAATGTGTGAGGTACTTATTCCTCCTCAATTGTTAAACACATGAAATATAAGAGTGTAATAAAATTTTATTTCTTAATATCCTGAAAATAAATTTAACAATTGTCATAGTTAAATTTCACTTTATAGCTGTATAAATCCATTCATATATGAAGGACTATTTTGCTTACGAGGATTGATTTATATTTAATGCTATGGTAACTCATTGTTGGCTCTGAATTTCTTAGCTATTCTTTATAATCTAGTTCAAGTAGCATTTAATTTATGGTGGCTTCACTAGTTCAATTTCTTGGTAATTTGAATCATTATAATTCAGTATTGGGATATAGCCTATGAATCACATACTTATCATCAGGTATCATTCGTAAAACTAAACAACAGTAATAAAACCAGTATCAGAAACTTTCAGGTTTTCTATGAGTATAAATTTATAATATGAGTAAGAAATAATCATGGTAATGATCTTGAAACATATCAAAGCTATTTCAGTGCATTTTTTATTAGCTATTTTTAAAACATATATGAATTAAAGCATACACATAAACCTGAGTACTGAAGAAAAAACGATTTTATCTTCTATAACATGAATATTTCTTTTTCACAATAGTGGAGACTTTACAAAATCTTTGATCTTGTTTCATTTTCCTTTATTAAAATTCAGCAAGTCACTTCTCCAAGGAATTCACATATACCCATAATCATAGGAATGGAACAATTGTGATATGAGATTATTTATAGACATGGTTACTATTTAGGAAGAACACATATGGGTCATATCTCTCAGGAGACCCAGAGAACTGGTGATTTCCCCCATCTAGAGGGGCCAATTTTCTTTTAACTCCTTAGTGATAAGCAATTTTTTGCTTTACTCTTGTCATTAGTTAAATGTATAATAACGCTTATTAGCAATAAGATTAGCAAAACTTTTGATTGTTGTTAAACTTAAACAAGAAGTATTCCAAAATGTTTCATGGTCACTTGTGATTCAGTATATTTTCAATTTTATATCAGTTCATAACTATAATTCATTAACATAACAATAAATCCATAAAATAAATAAACCACAATAAAATTATATTTTAAGGGTTTAGAAAAATATTATTGCATGAAGGAAAGTTGTTTACCATTATGCATGTCTGTTTTGTAAGTTCAAAACTTTTACTATACACCTGTTGTTCATGTATGTTTATGTATGCATGATATACATCTGTAAATTTTTTAAAAATTATCAATAAAAACAAACAAAATTAACCTCTAGCTACTAAATTAAAGAAAACTGGCATTCATTTTAGAATTCATTATTTAAGAAATCAAGTAAAAATATTTGTAACATATAGTAAGACTCTTACCAAAAGTTCTTCCTTGCAATTGGAAGAGTGCAAGGAATATGTTCAATGACAATAATGTTAGGAAAAACATTATACATGAGTTACTGCTAAAATAAGCAGGTTATAGGAAAGTAGTCCACTTGTCATCACTCTAAGAAATGCTTATTAATCTCTGTCAATCAGGAGAGTATCAGAACATGAGAAGAGCTAGAAGCTCTAAGGAATGTCTTGGGAAAGAAGGCTCAAAAATAAAAGTCTCCAAATACCCTTACCGGTTCCTAACTCACTTATGAAAGTTGGCAGATACTGTGTGTTGAGTAGAGATAAGAAGTCAAATCTATGAAGACAGAAATCTTCCTTCACTTAGTATAGGGCATTTTTGGCTTAACCAGAATTTTCAATTTTCATAATCCCAAAAAAAAGCCCAATTTTCATAATCACTCCATCTTTTTGTAGTATGCAGGGCAAAAATAAGCAAGTATATGAAGGATTGCTCAGTTTCTTAGAGGCAGAAAAATTCCCTGATATGGCAAGGATATTCAGAGAGAAACAAAATACATTGAAGAATTGGACAGGTTTGGCATCTGAAGATGTCTATGAGTGAAAATGGTGGCCAGATATCTAACAAAGCCATGCTAATATTTTCATTAAATTTAGCACTTAGAAGAGGGTAATGGTAGGAAAAATACATGCTAAATGTATCTCACCTGAGGTTCTGAGAAATATGGCAGAGCATGGTTTAATATAATTTACATAAATCATTGGTTCTCATATTTTTTTTCATTCAGAGACTCTGCACTCTAGAAATGATTGAAAATCCTAAATAACTTATATTTTTGTTGCTAATATCTAGGGAAATTACCATTTTAGAAATTAAAACTGATATATGTATAACATTTAAATTATTAGAAATAATAATCATTATATTTTAACGCAAAAATATATTTCAAAAAAATGTTATTTTCCAAAACCAAAATACATTTTGAGGAAAGAGAAAAGTTTTTTTTCCCTTTTAAAATTCAATATATTTCTGGCTTACTGGGAAATAGCTGAATTATCATATCTGCTTCTCCATTCATTTTTTTGCAATATATTGGTTTGGTTGAAAAGTCTGAAGAAGGTTGTGTTACACAGATATATGGTTAGAAAGGTAAGAAATATTTGTTTAGAACTTTAAGATGATTTTTAATATTCTTCTATAATAATAATAATATTCTAAACCAAAAACCAACAAGTGAAAATTTCTTATAGAATAGCTCCAATTTGGAATAAATTTTTATTTTATTGGATTTGGATCATCAAGTAGTGTTCATCTGGAAAATGTTTGTTCAGAGAATGATTTGCAATTCTAAAATAAATCATATTTATTAGTATCACTAATCTTCTTAGACAGATCTTTAAGTATTGGGAAGTTCTCAAGCTCATGTGTAGGAGGCAATTTTTCTAATATTTATTTTACACTTGAAACAAATTTCACCGTGATTTTAGTAGTTGTTTTCATTATATTCATGTTACTATTGGAGCAGTTGGTTTACCAAAAAATTCCTGCAGAAAACAGAAAATTTCTGTATATACCCCACATTTTTCCTTATCTTTAACATTTTATATTCCTTTATTTCCTTATTGATCTTCTGTTTAGATGGTTGATCCATTATTTAATGTGGTGTATTGAATTCTCCTATTAGTAATGTACAACTATCTATTTCTCCCTTCAAATTTTTCAATATTTGCTTCATGTATTTTGTAGCTTTGCTGTATATATATGTGTGTGTGTGTGTTTATATATATTTAATTGCTGTCTTTGTCTTGAATTGACCCCTTTATCATTATATAGTGTTTTTCTTTGTCCTAAGCAGCAATTTTAATTTAATTACAGGTTTTGTGGTTTACAGAAACAACAGAATTCCTACATACCCCACATACAGTTTTCCTTATCATTAATATTTTACATTAGTGTGGTACCTTTGTTACAATTGATAAACCAATATTATTATTATTATTATTATAGGGTTAACTATAGTCCATATACACATATACTGCTCCTATTCCCTTTTGTCACCCCTCTTTTTGTTTTAATTGTTACATATTATATCTTCATATACTGTATATTCCAAACTTTTATGCACTTGAATTTTAGAACTTGTAAAATGTGGGGTTACATACCAAAAACTCAATACATTATTACTGATTTTTATAATTACAAAAAAAATGTTACCATTATCAGAGATCTTAAATTTTTAGGTAATTCAGCCCACTGTTGAGTGTCCTTTCATTTCTGTCTGAAGAACTTGCTTAACATTGTTTGTAGGGCAGCACAAGTGGTGACAGATTCCTTCAGGAATTTTTGTTTGTTTTAATATGGGGAAGCCATATTGATCTTCCCCTCATTTTTGAAAGTCTGTCTCACCAGGTATAATATTACTAGAAGGAAATCATTTTCTGTCAACACTTTAAATATTTCATCTCAATTTGCCATTTTGCTTTCTTAATTTTTGTCTTTATGATTTTTGTTGAGAAATTGTTGCTTCATCTTATTGGGACTCACTTGAACAAAACATGGTACTTCACTCTTGCAGTTTCCAGAACTCTCTCCTTGTCCTTGGCATTTGACTGTGTGATCCCAATGTGTCTGGGCATGGATTTCCATGATTTTATCCTTTATGGAGTTCTTTGGGTTCCTTGATTGTTCGTGTACATGGCTTTCCTTATATCTGAGAGGTTTCCTGCCATTCTATCTTTGAATATTCCTTCTGCCACTTTCTCTTTATTTTCTTTCTGTGCCTCCCACAAAGCATGTAATGATATTCTTGATCTTATACCATGTGTCCATTCCACCAGGTATAGAAGGGCATTCATATTCCTGTAAACAGGGAACTTCATAAGGCTATTAGCATATGCCACAGACAAGACACAGGCTCAGAAAATACAGAGAGGAACCCATGTTTTTTTCTATGGCCTATCTTCTTTGTAGGAGGCCTGGACTTGATGCCAGAAATATCAAGAAAAAAATATGAAAATGTATAGTGTAGAGCAATAGAATACAAGATAAAAATATGAAATGCTGTCCCAACTAAAGGAAAAGCATAAAACATCAGAAACAATTTAGAATTAAGACAAGCTATACCAAACAAAGACATAAATTTGGATTTCAAAATGTTCAGAAACATGAAGAAAAAACTACAGGATATCAGGGAGCCATGAATTAATATTAAGAAAAGGAAACAAACAGAATCTCTAGACTACCATAACACAATAGAAGAGAGAAAAATCCCAAGATGATTTCAATAGCAGATTAGATTTGACAGAATAAAAAATAAGTAAGCTGGAATATAAGACAATTGACATGATCCAGTCTGTGAGGATTTTGCTGAACCTAAATTCTCATGCAATTTCTTAGTAACGTGAGACATTTTATACATTTTGCAAATGATGAGCCTTTTCTTATAAAACTAATTATCATCTATCCTAAGAATCAACAATTTCAGTCTCTATTATTTACCCAGTAGAACTGAAAATTATTTCCAAGGGAAGTTGCACAAAATTACTTATAGCAGATTTATCTTAATAAATAAAATGTGGATATTGCATTGGTGTCCATCAAAGAAAAAGTGGAAAGCAAACTGTAAAATTTCTATAAAATATAATATTACTCACAATTTAAAATGGAAAACCACTAGTACACCAAACAATATGGTTGAATCTCAAAAACAGTTCCAGTTTGGAAAAAAAAGACTCTTACACAAAAATTTACCATTGCATGATACAATGTATATAAAGGTTTAGAACAGGAACATTGAATCTATGGTAAAATAAATGATTAAATTAATAGAGTAGTAGTTGTCTACACAATGAACAACTGCCATAAATTCAGTAGACTGAAAAAAAATAGCAGAAACCCCAAAATGTTGTTGAGGACTTGGAGCAAGGGAAATCCTCATATATCACAGTTATATGTGTACAACTTGGAAAGCATTTTATATTGTACCAATCAACTAAGACTGTTATGTGCAATAACCAATAAAACTTAAGGGTTGGTGATGAGAGCAGCAAAGATTATTTTCAACTTGTGACACATATTCCTTGTGTGTTAGCCATGGCTTTGCTACACGTCATCCACATACTATGCCCAGGCTATAGAGCAGCTACAATATTGGAAGATAATGTTCCTGTGGAGAAAGAAGAGATATTTAAATATATCAGTATGCTGGAGTTTATATACACATTCTTAATTTGTTCAAATTTATTTGCTAAAGAAGTCAAGTGACCAAGTCTAAGTTTCGTGAATTGGGATATTATAATCCTCTCTTAAGAGGGGTATGACAGAGAGAGCCATCTCAGAGAGTGTACCTTTTGAATACTGGTCTAAGTAGGCTTTATTAAATTAGAACACACATGATATAACCCTGCATTTCCAGTCAAGAGAGTGCTTACTTGTGAGGTGGAAGAAAACGTCATGGAAAATGGAAAAACACAGTTAAACTCTATGATTTTGGGTGTTTATATTAAGAGTATTTTTATTATCATGGGTTTTATAAAGCATGATCTTGTGCACATTTGCATACCTATCCCATTTAATCCATCAGGAGAGTATCAGGGCCCAGAAATGATTCTTCCCAATACACCTCTGCTGAAAAGTCCTTCTTGAGGGAGGAAGGGGAGAACTTGAAGATGGTTTCTCCACCATGACTCATTTCTAAATATTTTTTCACTCCTAGACCCTGGGACCATAAAACTAGGAGCTTTTTTTTTTTTCAAGGAAAATGGAACAAGGATGAAGCAGCAGCTCTATTCATTTAAAATTCTTTCATATATTTTTTGGTAAGTGACTAATAATGACTTCCTAGTTCCATTTTGGCTTTAACATTTTACTTGACTACCATTGACCCCCAGTAGCTCAGTTCATTCATGACCAAATTAGCATGCAGAGGAGGGTAGCCAATTAAGCACAAAGATGTCCTTGAAAAGCACAAGGTTTAGGGATCCCACAGGACATTCTTGGGAGATGATATCAGTGCTGTGGGGCACTCACAAGATAAAAGGAGAAATGAAACCAAAATATGGCATACATAAACCTAAGTAAAAATGGTTAATGTATGTATTGCCTTGACAGTAATAAAATTGAATGTTAATGGATTAAACTCTCTAATCAAAAGACACAAATTGCCAGAATACATAAGGAAATATGATCCATCTATATTTTGTCTACAGGAAACTTACCTTAAACCCAGGGACACAAGGAGGTTGTAAGTGAATAATTGGAAATTGATTTTACATGCAAACAATAAACAAAAAATGGTGGGAGTAGCTATACTAATATGAGACAAAATAGACTTTAAATGCAAAATTATTGTAAGAGACAAGGAAGGACTCTGTTTATTAATAAAATGTGCAATCTATCAAGAAAATAGAAGAATTATAGACATTTATGCACCTAACCAGGGTGCCCCAAATTACACAAGGCAAACTTTGGGAAATTAATGGAAGAAATAAATGTTGCTACAATTATAGTGGGGAACTTTAATACACCATTATCACCATTAGACAGAACATCTTGTAAGAGAGTTAATAAAGACATAGATACCTTGAATGTTATGTTAGAGTTTCTAGACTTAATAGACATGTACAGAACATTACACCCAAATTCAGCAGGACATGTATCATTCTCCAGGATAGACCACTTTCTAGGTAAAAAAATAGCATCAATGAATTTAGAAAGATTTAAATTATATGAAGAAATTTCTCTGACCACAAAGTAATGAAGCAGGAAATTAATAAAGGGCAGAGAACCAGAATAGGCACAAAGATATGGAAGTCAGATGCACACTCTTAGACAATCAGTGGGTCAAAGAAGAAATTGCAAAAGAAATCACTAACTACCTATAAACCAATGAAAATGACAACACAATATATCAGAACCTGTGGGATATAGCAAAAGCAGTATGAGAGGGAAATTTATAGCCATAAATGCCTATATTTTAAAAGAAGAAAGAGCTAAAATCAAAGACCTAACTGCACACCTGGAGGAATTAGAAAAAGAGCAACAAACTAATCAAAAAGCAAGTAGAAAGAAGGAAATAACAAAGATTAAAGCAGAGCTAAATGAAATTGTAAATAAGAAAACACTAGAAAAATTTAACAAAATCAAAAGTTTATTCTTTGAGAAGATTAATAAAATTGACAAACCCTTAGCTATACTAATAAAGGAAAAACAGAGAAGATGCAAATACATAAAATAAGAAAATAGGAAGATCATATTACCACTGGTATGCCAGGATGGTACAACATAAGAAAACACGAAAATCAATTGATGCAGTGCAGCACATTAAGAGATTAAAAAAAAAAAAAAATCACGTGATCATCTCTTTTGATGCAGAAAAATCATTTGACAAAATACAGCATCCTTTTTGCAAAAGCACTTCAAAAGATATGAATATAAGGAAACTTCCTCAGCATGATAAAGTGTGTGTATGAAAAACCACAACTAATATCATTCTCAATGATGAAATGCTACTGGGTTTCCCCCTAAGATCTGGAAAAAGACAAGGATGCCCACTGTAACAGCTCTTATTTAACATTGTGATAGAAGTACTTGCTCAAGCACTTAGGCAAAAAAAGAAATGAAAGGCATTGAAAATGGAAAGGAAGCAGTAAAAAATTCACTATTTGTGGATGGCATGATCCTATACATAGAAAATCATGAGAAATCTAAAACAAAGCATCTAGATTTGAAAAATGAGCTCAATAACATTGCAGGATATAATATCAACAGACAAAAATCACACTAATAATGAGCACTCTGAGGAAGATATCCTGAAAAAATTCAATTTACAATAGCAAATAAATAGTCAAATATCTAGGAATAAACTTAAGATATAAAGGACTTGTGCATGGAAAACTTCACAACATTTTTAAAGGAAATCAAAGAGGACCTAAATAAATGGAAAAATATTCCACATTCATGGATTTGAACATTAAACATCAGGATGTCTTTTCTACCCATATTTATTTATGGATTTTACACATTCCCAATAAAAACAGCAACAGCAGTTTTTACTGAATTTGAAAAGCTAATTATGGAATTTATTTGGAATGGCAAGAGGACTTAAATAGCCAAAAACATATTGAAATAAACAATGAAATTCAAGGAATCATGTTACCCAACTTTAAAGAAGGGCTTCTTAACAAGTGGTCCATGACCTTGAATTGAAATTCAAAAAAATATTATTCTTGTGGAGATGTGTTAGTGCAAGTGTGACATATGTTTTAAATAATACACAGCATAGTGTGAACTTAGTAAGGGCTCAATGGTTTTCACCTGACTGGCAAAGGGGTCCATGGAACAGAAAAGTTTAAGAAATTGCTCTGTAGGCAAATGTAACTTGGCACAGTTAACATCCTCTGAAATATGCAATTAAATCATAGTGGCCTAAGGCAAAGAATTATGGATTTAAAGACATAAAATCAAGCACTTGGTTAGGAGGGTGGAGTCTAATTCATAGGGAGCAGAGGGGACATTCTGATTACATAAACAGGGGAAATCCTAAGGCCAGGAACTTATTCCTATGACAACTTAAGGTTAGGAATACAATCCTAAGACCAGGAGTGCAAGATCAGGAGAAAACTTAGCATCAGAAAAGACACAGCGGGCCCTGTATTTTCATCTCAGGGTGATCTGCTTGGAAGGATATACAATGAAGTACAGCACCAGCCAACACAGAGCAAATTTTCAAGGACTGTCAAAGGTGATATTTATATTTGCTTGTTTGTTTGTTTTTGTTAATACCTGGCAACTGAGGAAATTTTTGTCATATATATAGCTGGATACAAATTTTAAGTAACAGAAATCTCAGGGACTAAATGCTATAGTTAACATATTAACATATGAAAATATACAATATGTAACACAAGATTACAAGCCAAACAATGAACAGGAAATGATGGTTCATCCAAAAGCAACAAGATTATACTTCAGAAGCCATCAACAAAGAAAAACAAATTTTGCACATACCAGCCAAAAGCTTTGAAAAAAATGATCTTCAATATACTCAAAGAGGTAAAAGAAAACAGGAAGAAACTGCTAAAGGATTTCAGGAAAATGGCAAATGAGCTCTATGAGAATCTTAGTAAAGAAATATAAGTGATTTAATGGAACTACAGAGAAACACTTAAGTCCACAATAACTGAAATAAGTAAGATCCTTAGAGAATTTCACAGCAGATTAGAACTGGCAAAATAAAACAATCAGTGCATTTGAACACTAGACAATTGAAATATTCCAGTGTGAGAAGCTGAAATAAAATAGAATGAAAATGTGAACAGTCTAAATGACCTGTGGAACAACTTCAATTGTACTAGGATGAACATTATGAAAGTTCCAGAAGGAGACAACATAGTGAAAGAAGCCAAGTGAATATTCAGAGAAATAATGACAAAAACTTCCCCAATTTAATGAAAGACATGAATATTCCAAACTCCAATACTCCAAACAGGATAAATTTGAAGAGAAACATGCAAAGACAGATTGCAGTCATACAATTGAATATAAAGGGCAAGGAGAGAGTTCTGAAAGCTGCAAGAGGAAAGCAATATGTCATGTACAAGTGAGTCCTAATATGGTCAAATGCCTGTTTGTCTTCAGAAACTATGGAGGCAAGAAAGCAGTGGCATGACACACTTAAATTGCTAAAAGAAGTCAATTGCCAAACAAGAATATAATATCTCGTGATACAGTCTTATGCAGATGGGAAAGAGTTTAAGAAATTCTAGATTAAAAATAATCTGAGTGAGTTCATTATCACTAGACAGCCTCTGCAAGAAATGCTAACTGGAATTCATCAGACTGGAAGAAAAGTATATAAGAAGTATATTTAAGAGACATAAAGGAAATCATGTAAGTAATTATATGATTATAATTATATTTTTGCATGTGTAACTACATTTTTCCTTTTTATAGGTACTAAAATTCACATGCAAAATGTTTTGATAAATCTATGGTTTTTTGCACAACTGAAAAATTATATGCAGAAGGAAATGAGAAGAAACTCAAAATATCACAATATAAAAATATTAAATAAAATGACAGTATGAATTAAAAGAAGTATTGGGGAACAAAAATGGTATAAGAATTACAAAGATCAAATAGCAAAATTGCAGAACAAAATCCTGCATTATCAGTACATTACTTTAACTCTAAATGGTTTAAATTCTCCAGTTCAAAGTCAAAAATAGGCAAAATGGATAAAAAGCTTGACATAGGGATATGCTGTTAAAAAGACCCACACCTTAAATGTGAGATGCAATTAGGTTGAAAGTGAAAGGATGAAAAATATTTCATGTAAATTGTAATCAAGAGATAGCTGAAGGGGCTATACTAATGACAGATAAAAGGGACTTTAAGTCAAAAACTGTGTTATGGGACAAAGAAGGAAAGTAAAATATCAACTCATCCACAGGACCTAACAATTAATACATATGCACAAATAGAAGTTCTTCATAGTATATAAAGCAACTGTAGACAGATGTGAAGGGAAAAATAGATGGTTCTACATTAATAATAGCACACTCAATACACTGATTTCAATAATGGATAGAACATGTAGACAAAATATTAATCAGTATATAGAAGACTTGAAATAACTAGACCTAACAGTAATATGTAGAACATTTCACCCCAGAACAGTGGAGTACAAATTCTTCTCTAAGGCATAAGGATCATTTTCTAGGATAGACTATTTATTATGTCACAAAACAATTCTCAATAAAATTATAAATATTGAAACAATGAAATATCTTCTTGTACAAGAGTTAAATTAAGTTAGAAATCAATTACAGAGGAAAAACAGGAAAGTTCACAAATATGTAGATATTAAACAAAATACACTACTGTCCCAGCTTCTTCTGATCTCAGTTGTAGGCTGACCTAAGGCTTGTCTCTCTTCCCAGGGCTGTGCTTATGGAGCACTTTCTCTTCTGGTGTATCTGCTTCAATGTGTCTACTTCCATATGAGAGTCTAGTTTTTCCCCACCAAGCCTGAACCCTTGCAGACATCGCCTGCCATCTTGCGTCAACACTTGGCAACAGTCTTTGGGTGAGAAATTACTTCTTATGGTACCTTGAGTTGAACTCTTTAGGGCCTGGTAATTGTAAGCTTCTACTCCAAATAAATACACTTTAGAAACATCAACAGAGTTTTGGTACTTTGCATCAGAACCCCTTTGGATTACTAATACAGAATTTGGTACTGAGGAGTGGAGAAGTGCTTTTGAAAGTACCAAAATGCTGGAATGGTTTTATAAATGGATAAGGGGTATTTTTTTTTTTTTGGAGGAATTGTGAGATGTTTGATGGAAAAGGCCTAGATTGCTTTGGAGAGACTGTAGGTAGTAATATAGAGGCAAAGGCTATTTTTGATAATGCCTTAGAAGGAAATAATTATGAGATGTTTGATAGAAAATGCCTAGAGTGATTTGAAGAGATCCTTGGTAGGAATATGGACACTAAGGAGAATTTTTATGATGTCTTACAAGTAAATGATAAAATTATTATTGGAAACTGGAGGAAAGGCAATCCATGTTTTAAAGTTGCAGAGAACTTGGCAAGATTGACTCCTGGTGTTTTATGTATGGCAGAATTTGAAAATGGTGAGCCTGGGCATTTAGCTGGAGAACTTTCCAAAGTAAATTTGGAGAATGCAGCTTGGCTTCTCCTTGCAGGTTATAGTAAAATGTTGGATGAAAGACTTAAGCTGAGAACTGAATTACTGGGCACAAAGAAGCTGGAAACTGATTCTGGAAATTCCAAGCCTCTGGAAATCAAGCTCACAGACAAGAGTTTCCCATTTGAGGACTTACCTTGGAAATTGTAAATCAGGATTGAAAATGCAGTTTTATTAGAAATGCTTGTGGAAAGTCTTACTGTCTGATGGCTTGGACCTCTGCTTATTGCATGCTAAACCAACAAACTTTTTGTGAGAACTGTATGAACAAAACCACTCTCAGCCTGGACTAAAAAGGAAATGGAAGGGAGAGATGGAAAGGGAAACAGCTTTAAGAGGAAAACCATGGAAACTAAGATCTGGAATTAAGATATATCCATGGGCCAAGAGAGGAAACCCATCCATGTATAGAGAGGTTTGTCCTGGCAGTTGAAGAGGGTGGATGTTCCTGCTGATGTTTGGGGACAGTTTTGCTACCCCAGGCACAGAGAATGTGGAGCACATTCTCCAAAGGTTGGGGAGAGTAAGTTTGACTCCCCATAGGTCTGAGAGATATGGGCCTTCCCCCCATAGATTAGGGAATGCCAGGTTGTCAACTCATTGCTCTGAGAGGGTTGGACATGTAGGTCAGAGATTAGAGAAAATGTTGCTTTCACCTCTCTGTACTAAGAGGCCTGAGACTCTACCCCCAAAGTTCAGGTGAAGTGTAGCCATCACCCCAACAATCTTAGAGGTGATATTGGAGCTAGTTCACCATCCAGATGCTTGATGAGGGTGGAACCAAGTAAATGGCCATTGTGCAAGCCTGTGGAAAGGGTGAGTCCCCATGAGGCCCCAGGGAGAAGGAACCATCATCTTAAGAATGACTCTCAGACTTTGAAATCTAATGAAATATGCTCTGCAGGTTTATGGAATTGTAGGGGACCCATGACTCATGTTTCCCTCCCACTTTCTCCTTATGGTAATGCAAATGTTTATCCTTTGTGTGTATCTTCTTATATTGGAAGCGAACAAATGGTTTTGTAAATTTCAGAGGTCTACAGCCATACAGGACTTTGCCTCAAGACAAACTGTATTTCTTTAAACTGATTGTAATATGATTTTGTACTTGGCATTGTTACTGATTTAAGGATTTTTTTGAATATTTTAATGCCTTTTTGGAATTCAGATGATGGAGGGTGGCAGTTTGGTATTGTTTACAAATTCCAAAAATATATATTGGATTGTGCTTATAAACTGGTCTGTTCCTCTGAGTGTATTAGATTGCAATAGATTCAGAGGTTTCACTTTTACTTTATTAAATCAAGATTAGGGCTTTTATTTGTACATATCATTAGGGTGACTCAGTTTGAGTTCCCACCCTCTTGGTGGAGATAAACAGATGCTCACATGGAAGTAAACACAGAGAAGCAGATACTCAGGAAGAGAAAGTGCTCCATTGATATGGCCCCAGGAAGAGAGATGAGCCTTGTGCCAGCCTACAGCTGAGATCAAAAGAAGCTGGGATGACAGAGCCTTAAGAGGAAGGAAGAAGGCTAAACCCTTGCAGACATTGCCCACCATCTTGCAGCAACATGTGGCAACAGACTTTGTGTGAGAATGTACCTCTTATGGTACCTTGAGTTGGACTCTTTAGGGCCTGGTAACTGTAAGCTTCTACCCCAAATAAATAACCTTTATAAAAGCTAACACAGTTCTGGTACTTTGCATCAGCACCCCTTTGGCTGACTAATACTGTTACTATGAACATCTTTATGCCAACAAATTAAATAATCCAGATGAATTTGTCAAATTCCAAGATACACACCCACAATTTACCCACCTGGACTCAGGAGGAAATAATTCTTATCAAACCAATAAGAAGAAATTAGACTAAATAATAAAAATTTTCTAAAGAAGAAAAGCACAGGACATAATGGCTTCACTTGTGACTTTTAACAATTATGAAAAGAATACTCATCAAACTCCTCCAATAAATTGAAAATGGGAGCAACTCATAATTCATTCCATGATACTAGCATCACATAATGCCAAAGTCAGAATAAGATCTGTATGAAAAGAAAATTACAAATCTATATTCCTTAATAATACAGAAAGAAAAATCTTTTAAAAACACTAGCAAAATGAATCCAACATCACATTAAAAGAATTATTCACCATGATCAAATGGTTTTTTTCCATGGAATCCATGGGTTGTTATCATAAGAAAATTAATTAATATAATACACCACATTAATAAAACAAAGGGAAGAAAAATCACATGATTATATCAATGGGAGCAGTAAAAGCATTTTGCAAAATCTTGCACCCGTTCTTTTTTTATTAGAGAAGTTGTCAGTTTATAAAATAATCATGCATACCATATAGGATTCCAATTCATTGCCCCACCAACAAGGACTTCCCTTGTTGTGACACATTTGCTACAAATGATGAAAGAACATTGTCATACTTTTACTGCTATTCATAGTCCATAGCTTATATTTTGTATATTTTTCCTACAAACCATACTAATATTAACACCATATAGTTGTTATAGTTATATGAATGTCCTCATATTTATACTGTTACCCACAGTCTATCATCCATCATGGGGTTCACTGTGCTATACAGTCACCTGCCTGGTACAGTTCATCAAAAGTGAACACTCAGTGACACTCAGTTTCATCACAGAGCTGTGTTGTCATCACCTCAGTCCATTTCAGAACATTTTCATTACTCCAAAAGGAAGAATTCCATACCCCCTTATGACCACCTATTATTGATCTTTAGCATTGATATAGTATGTTCTTTTTTTTTTTTGTAAAATGATATATAAATACATATGCATATATGTGCATTTGTTTACATAAATGTTATTTGTTATAAATAATATGTTCTTTTTCTTTGCAGTTTAAATATTAGAATACCTGTTAATTATAGACTATAAGTTACAATATTCTTCCAAAGTATCACCATCTTCTTAACACCCCACGAAAGAGGAACATTCTTGTATTTGTACTGTTAATCACAATCCTCATCTGCCACTGGAATCACTGTTATACATTACCTAGAATGTCCCATGGCTGTCTTTCAAGCGACATTAACCTCCCTAGACTGTACCTTTCAGCCACAATAATAATTATAAATCAGCAGTGTTAGTTATACTCCTTATAATCTGTTATGATCAACTCTGCCTATTTACTCTATGTTTTAATTTCTAGAGCTTACTCATCACATTTATTCATATTAGTGAAACCATACATTTCACATTTTGGTCTGGCTTATTGCACTCAAAATAATGTCCTCAAGTTTCATCCGTGTTACCATATGTATCCAAAGTTGATTTCTTCTTCCATTTTATGTATATACCAATTTTTTTCTCCATTAATTAGGTGATAAGCAATTAGGTTGTTTCCATCTTTTAGAAATTGGGAATAATGCTGCTATGAACAGCAGTGTGCTGATGTCTGTTCACATATTTCCATTCAGTTCTGACTATACTCAACAAGATTGCCAGTTCATATGGTTATTCTATATTTAGCTTCTGGGAGAACCAACAAACTTTCTTCAACAAAGTTTACACCATTTACCTTCCCAGCCCCAGTGACGAAGTGTCCCTATTTCCTTTGTCCTCTCCAGCACATGCAGTTATCCGAACTTTAAATGGTCATTCTCTTAGTCTTGTGTATTAGTCAGGGTTCTCTTGGGAAACAGAATCAAGGAGATATCTGTCAATAATATGAGATTTTGTAAGAGTCTCTCACATGACCATGGGGATGCACAAGTCCAGGTTCTGCAGGCAGGCTGCACACCAGGGGCTCTGATGAAAGTCTAATGAAAGGTCCTTGATGAGTTTCTGGGAGATGTTGGCTGTCCAACAAGGAGCTGGGAAATTCTCTCTGAATGTTGAAATCACTTCCCCTTTTAAGGCATTCAACTGATTGGATAAGTGTCACCCATTGATGATGCAATCTCCCTGATTGATGCAGATGTAATCAGCCATTCAGGCAGTAAACTCAATGGTGATTGAAGTCCATAAATGCTCTTGTATTACAATTAGCCCAGCGCTTGCTGGATCAAACACCTGGACACAATTACTTGGCCAAGTTGACACATTAGCCTAACTATCACAATTTTGAAATGATATCTCATAGTTTTTATCTGTAAATCCCTAACAGCTAGTGATTTAGATCAACTTTTTATGTGCTTTTTGGCCATTTGTATTTCCTCTTTAGAAAAAGGCATATTCAGGTCTTTGCCAATTTTTATGTGTGATCTCTTTATGTAATGTGGAAATCAAACCCTTATCCAATATGTGGCTTCTGAAAAATTTCTCCTGTTGAGTAGGCTGCCTTTTCACATTCTTTACAAAGTCTTTTGAAGCATAGAAGTGTTTAATTTTGAGGAAGTCTCATTTATCTAGGTTTTCTTTCACTGTTCATGCTTTTAGTATAAGGTTTAAGAAACCAATACCTACCAGTAGATCTTGAGGATGTTTACCTGACTTTTCTCCCTTGTTTTTAATGGTTGTAGCATTTCTATTAATTCGTTGATACATGGTTTTTTTTAAATTGTGGGTAAAAATCAATTTTTTACAATACAAACCAATATTTGCAAGTGATATATAAATATATATGTGTATATGTACATTTGCTTACATAAATGTTATTTTTTTCATATATATTTTAAAAGATGCTTAGATTACATAAATTTTACACGAAAATTACAGGATTCCCATGTTCTCCACCTCCCATACCTCCCATAACATCTCACATAAACATCTTTCAGTAGTATGCCACATCACCTGCAATGGATATACATATCCTGGGGCTTTGACACTAAGTATAGATGACAGTTCACATTGTAGACCACACTCTCTCCCACACAGTTCTGTGTGTTATATGCTGATGTAAAATGGCCTATATCAGTCACCACAACGTCACTCAGGACAAACCCCAAGTCCTGAAAAAAACCCTGTATTACAACTGCCCTTCCCCTCCCTGCCCCGAAAGCATCTAGTGGCCACTGGCTCCACCTCACTGTTATAATTTCTTCCATTGCTTGAATCACAATATGTCTACAACAGAATACCATTAAGTCCACTCTAGTCCATAGCTCTTCCCCCAATCCTGAGGGGACTGGAATGGTGATGTCCACTCTACCTCCAAGTGAGAGTTGGCTTATATACCATGGATACGGTGGATGAGATTATCCTGCCTGCATCTGCAGGCTCTCTCCATTCCCTGGGATGGCCGTTGACCATCATCGTCTCCTCACCAGGTGACTTGGGTGAGTCCATTGAGCTGTAGGGTAGGAGTTGCAGCTCCACTGAGATTCTAGGCACAGCTGGCACATAGGCAGGCCAGAGGCTCCAGTCTCTGGAAGTACACCTACAAACTCCAGCCTCACATATAGGTTTGAATAGATGGGACTGATGGACCATGTGCAGGGAGGACTTATTTGAATCCAACTCTGTCACTCTCAGGAGCACAGATTCCAAAGCAGAGCCCACTGATAAGGCATCAATCTCTGGAGCTATCCCCCCTTCCTTAGAACCTGGGTGTCTCCAGAGCCCTTAGGAGCCCCTCTGTGTGGGGTGATATCCACTTTGGTGTTCTATGAGATGCTACTGAGTTGTGCGTAAGTGTTACCTCTGGGTTGACCTCCAGACTCTCTTTGAAGTCTCTTAGCCACATAAACTCATTTGTCTTTACCTTTTCCCCCTTTTATTCAAGGTTTTTTTTCCAGTCGTTTCCAGTTGGCATTTGGTATTAATCCCTCGTTGCCAGGGTGGCTCATCCCCAGGAGTCATGTCCCACGTTGGGGGGAAGGTAATGCATTCATATGCTGAGTTTGGCTTAGAGAGAGGCCACATTTGAGCAACAAGGGGGCTGTCAGATGGCAACCCTTAGGCACCCCATAACAGTAGTCCAAGTTTCAATTACAAGAGCAAAGACTCATAAAGCTAGTCATCAATAACAAGAACCCATCAGTGGGCCATCCTCTTTTGCCAGACACTGCCCCTGCACTAAGGGGACTGTTGCTGCTCCCTTGGAGAATGTGGCAGAACTCTCCAGGCTGGGAATTCAGTATTCCCTCATTTATTGAGTGACTGTCTACCCACTGTGACCATGCCCCATCCTTTGATCATTTGAACAATTTTATATATCTTTCATATATATTCAGATGAACTTACTTCCATGAATCCCCCATCCCAGACACCCCCCACCAATGATCCTCTGCAGTCCCCATTAAAACCCTTCTGTGATCTAAACCTTCCTTGAAGATGAAGCCCATATAAAAACCAAATACAATTAATA
>JAQZBX010012812.1:0-40716 GCA_029593785.1 Cabassous unicinctus
TGCCATTTTTTATTCTGCCCTGTGAGAGAGGACTAGAGGATTGCTTAAGCACAAAGCCTCCAAGATGCTGGGTCTATGGAGCAGTTCAAGAAGAGACAAGTTCTATGTCTGGTTGCCCTCAGCTGAGCTCAAACCTCGGCAGACATCTCAACCTTGGCAGAGACTGGTGGCCATCTTGCCTCAACACGTGGCAGCTGACTTTGGTGAGAAAGCAATTCTTACGGAGCCTGAATTTGGACTTCTCATGGCTTTGGAACTGTAAGCTTTTACTCCAAATAAATGCCCTTTATAAAAGCCAACACATTTCTGGTACTTTGCATTGGCAGCCCTTTTGCAAACTATAACATCACCAACGATTATTTTATTACAAACAATATCTGTCTGAGTACTTCTCACGCCATTCTACAATCTATCATTATTGGAAGCCACACTGATATTTAAATCAATTTCATTTGATTTGTACCCATAATTTTGCAGTACAATGCACCTTATAAAACAGAATTTAGTAATAAGGAGGTTCTCCAGTACATTTGAGTTTAGTTACTTAAGTACTAAAACTGTTTTATATATTAAGAATAATTAATTCCACATCAGTAAGCCTTGATAGTCCTGCATGTGGACTCTACTTCAAAACATTAAGATTTGACATCCTTTTATCCTTATATTATTGGGACACTCATCATAATATACTATAAACAAATAAAAGACACTCTACCTGTTTCATTAAAAATATAAATGAGTAAGAGGAATAAACATAAAAATAATAGAGCCACCCCCTTTGCTCTTCTCTAGCCAATCTAATGACAAGAACATTAATATTTACAGATCTGGCCTTTAGGTGTATATAGCACATTTTTTTTAATCTAAAGAAACATCATTTTTAGTCCTATTGATATTTACAGCTATGAGAACATTTTGTTTTTCCAAATTGGGAAATTTTGTCAGTTTTTATACAATGAACTCAAAGTGAGCACTGACCATTCACTATACCGTGTGCTAAATAACTAAGGGTTTCACTGTTTCAGTGACTCTGGCTCTGAAAGCAGGATTGTGACTTTCTATTATTTCAGACCATTTTCTATCACAGTAAGTTTATTTTTTTTATTATTCTATATTGCCAAATCAGCACCAGAGTTTGGCCATGAGGTGCAGGACACTGAGTTTGAAAGTTTATTTTTACCATCTTCAATTTTTAAGGCATTTTTGTTCAGTTATACGTCATATGTGTGCAAAAACTGTTTTTTTTTCCTGCACACAATATTTAAACAAAGACAATTCTAACTTTTACTCAGAACTTGTAATTGCCTTGATAGCATCATTCTGCATTTTAGGAAGATGTTTTGCAAAATAAAACAAAGCACTGCAATAACTAAAGATCTGTGGATCTTAAATTCTGTACATGTTCTGGAATACTTTATAGGAGCTCAAAGATTCTTAATGACTATGAACATTTCACAGGAATTCAGCACACCTTTCATATTTGAATGGAACCTATTTTCTCAGAGTTTGTGTATAAAATTTGGATATCATTTTCCAAAGTAGAATATTATATCCCATTTGTTTGTTTCTATTCTTCCATCAATAATTTATTCTGCAATGCATGATAAGTGTCTGAGGCCACACAAACAATAGGAGATGATGATAATGGAAGGCACTTTGGAAGCTAATCCTTACAGCATTACATATTACTCTATGTTTCCTAATCCATAATAAGAATAAAAGACCTTTCTTTCCCAGCTCTTTATAATTTTCATATATTCTCTTCTTCACTAAATGCTTCATTAGCTTTATCTTAAGTGGGTTTTGTTTACCTGGAAAATTGTGTTCATTGTTAAATAAGGCTATTTTTCAAAGTGACAAAAACACTGTATTGCCATTGTGCTACTTCGAAATCTGTTGCTACAAGCGTTCTCTTTAAAAATCAAAACACAAATTGTATGCTTATCTACAAATGCTCTTAGATCAAAATCTTCCTAAGACGTCTCTACATGTGACATCCTATTAGTTCACCCAGGTTTGGATTAGATCCAGATTCACGATGATTGATTCTCTGCTCTCTGGTGCACAGCATGTGCTCGTGACCCCAGTATCAAATGTTTATTTGACCTTATGTGTCTTTTCTGTGACAGTCCTCACTTTAGGAGTGTTTGATATCTAATTTGTATGCTAGGTGTTAACCAGATGTGCAATAATAGCAGAGAAAATGGCTCAAATTTTACCCAGGGGTTATATGCCTGCAGTGACCATTTTTCTAAATCAAAAATTGAGACAAATGTGTGGACAAGTGTTAATATACTTGTGGGCACAAAGAGAGCTATTTTAAAATAGCACAATTCTAGAAAAATCCAGCAAACACACACACACTTTCTTAGTTAAAAGCATAGCCATCTCATTTTACCTCAATGGAAGTTGCTACTGACCTTGGTAATTTTTCCAAGTTTAGTCAATATAGAAGTATCTATATATTATATGAATCCTCCATTTCAGCCAGGTTCCTTCACAGTTTTTTAATATTCCTCTCTAGAATAAGGTCAAATATTAAGATCCTGTGAATTAATCCACATCTGATATGAACAGAGTTTATTTCCCTAATAATCCAGTGAGTCCATATCTTTAAATAGATATAGCACATTACTAATTTTATAATTAATACAAATTTAAAGCCATTCATCATCGGAATGTTGCGTTTATTTTTTGATCCTCAAACACTCAAATTATATGTATAGTCTATATGATTGGATTGTGTTCAACTGAACAGTAGAGAAAACATTATTTTGAAAATGAAAGGGATATAAAATGGATCATAAAATATAATCTGACAATATAATTAACATAAAAGTAATTCTCTGACATTATTCTGCATTATACTTCCTTTAAATACAAATAAATATATATGTATGTATATATGAATGTGTATCTTTAAAACTGTAGATCAATGTTTGTACTGCTATCAAGAAATAAGCATTTCAAGGTGGTTAGAAAGCAATTGTTGCATTCAAGAAGTCAAGTATTTCACAGCATAATTACCACTAAAATTATTTCAAATGATTCAAGTTCAGTTGTACAAAGATTTTAAGGGCCCATGAGGATGGCTGCAAGTGGTCTTGCAGAATCTATAGTGGAGTTAACTCTTAGGGTCTTATTCCCTTCCAAACAGAATAAAACAACACAGTCTTGACATTGATGTAATCAATGTGTTTTACAATGACATTTCTACAATAGTGTTCGTGCCTGTAAAAAGTAACAAGCCATTTTCTCTTGCAAAACAAGAAAGATTTTCTATGGTATGGTACAATATGACTGGAAAGGCCTAATACTCCTTCTTCCCCACTTTGTTCACTCATTCTCCGAAGATGACAAATGATTACTACCATAATGTAGATATAAGAAATGACTTTATACGTAAGCACTAAAATGTTTATCTGAAGGCATTTAGCATACAGATGATCAAATGTGATTTACAAAAGAAAGTAAATTTCACACAATGTTTTGAATTTTATACATTGTAAGAAATGAACACAGCCATGTATGTGCTTCTACCATCATGTGACTGAATAATAGAATAAGAGCTATGCCTAATAACATGAACGGCAGCAACAAATCTGGTATGGCAGCATGGACTTTGGAAAATAAGATAAAATATAAAGCACCTTGAAGAATAAATGAGAAAATTAAGAGGATTAAGTTCAAGGGCGAGGTGATTCTCATGGTCAAAATTGTTAAAATCCACAAATGTAATAAGGTAAATAATAAATGAGAATAAGGATATGGAACTCAGTTCACAAATTCTTCTGTGAAAGAAATATTACTTTATTTTCTGCAACTTAATTTTGGATTTTAAGCTTCTATTCTGTTGGACAGGTGAAAAAATAAATTATAATCCACCTTTCTTGGGCATTCTTTCCACCCCTGTCCAATGACTTCTGTGCCATGACTCTGAGATCTAATCCCATTCTATATCAAGGGTACTTATACATCATCTAGATGTAGACTTCAATCATGCAGCCAGCTTGGTGTCTCCAAGTGCTCTTTTGGACACAGAGATCTTTATTTCTCTGCTGCTTTCTCAAAATAGCCATTTTTATCTAGGTCTTGTTGGTTTTCTGATAAACCATCCTGGGTATAAGCCTAGAAATCACAATTTCTATCTCTTTATCTCTTTCTCTCCTGGGAAAAATATTTTTTTCAGTATTGCATAGTAGAACATGGAAAGACCTACTGAGTGAAAATTTCAAGTAGGTCTGATGACATAGTAAGAAATAGAACTTGGAAGCATGTGACTGTGGCTGAGCAAGAATTCTCTTATATGATAACCCTGCATGAGCACTAGAGTGGCACAATGAACCCTGCTGCACCACACATGGCCAAGAACAGAATAGAGGAAGAGAGTTCACAGTGCAGAGGTTCCTCTGATCTGGTATATTCATCTCTTTGTGTGGGCTACTAATAACTCTGAACTTCAAAGGCATACCCTTGTGTGGAAGTAAGCATCCTCTGTTAGCCACATCTACTCATATATACTAATACTGAATTTGTCCTTTGCACTATTTTTTTCTGGTTTCGTAGTAAACCAAATTTAAGAGGAGCTCAGATAAGTCTGAGTCATCATTCTCCCCACTTAGAACCCACATCAGGCTTTATGGTCAGGTCTAGCTCACCCTACTGTTTCCATGTATCCTCTCCCACTCTGAGGCTTAGTTTTGGAAAAAAAAGGCAAAAAATATTCCAGCTTAAAAGGAAAGGGAAACAGGATGAGTACAAGTAAGAAAACATTAAGTTAATATCATAACTATTACCCAGTCAGACCAAGTGTAACAGAAAACACCTATATGTCATGTAACATGAGTATTTATAATCCAGATTGTTTACTCCTTCAATTTGATATTAACAAAAATAGAGGAATATGTATGCATTTATGAAAGTCTTCTCATATTATATTTAGCATGAAGCTGCAAGAAATCCTTTTTTTAAAAAACTCAATTCATGAGTAATCTGCTGTTTCTCAATTGTCCTATTTGATGATCCAATTGCTACCAAAGATTTGGGACATTTCTTGGCTGGATGGGGCAAGAATTGTGACATTCTTCTTTTTTTAAGAGTTATATGCCTGATTTGTGTTCTCTTCCCCACTTTCTTCCCAAAACTTTCTCTGGAGAGGATCTAACAAAACCTTATTAAAATACTGAGAGTGTAGTTCAATAAGTAAAGAAGTTATATTGGAGATGAACAAGTATTTCTAGACTCTCAAGCCTCTGGAATCAATGTACTACCTCTGAGTCCCTCTTCTAAGGAATACAAGCCCAGTAACAAATTCTCCTTCCACAAATTAAATAAGCCCTAGTTCAGTCCCTCACCTATATATTTTTCTTCACATTAGGCAAAGAACAATTAAATTCCCCTTTATCGCCCATTTTCTATTATCCCTGTCCATAAATAAAACTTAACCATAAATTCATATTCATGCCATATTTAGAAATATACTTGAAAATATACAAGAGTTAAATTCTTAATGCATTCTGAATAATCTCAACAAATTCATGAAATTCAGGAATTGGCGGGAGGAGAGGACTTCTTTTCATAAAATATAAGATTTATTTTGTGAAGGTGGTTATTAATTTAAAGATAGTTCCAACATTTTACTTAAATGGTAATAAACTCATATCTATATAGGAATCCAATGTTGTGAAATATATAGTGAATTCTACGATGGTGTTTATTCCTCTATTTGTCCAACAGAGACTTGGCAAGATTTTACTGAATCACATATAAAGTAGCTCCAACATGTGTCAGTCACGTATATATTATTCTGAATCTAAGCCCAGGGCTGTTTCACTGTACCATAGTGCTAAGTAGAATGTTACTGAATATTTAGATATAGGAATAAGTTTCAATAGTTGAATTAATTCCAATGATTATAATTGTTTTTAAAATGTATACCATTAATGGATAAAAGTAAATAAATCCTTTAAAAAATGTATAGGGGAGGAAGATATGGACTATAGTTAGTGATAATACTTTGACGATGCTCTTTTATGATTTGTTAACAAATGTTTCATAACAATGCAGGGTGTTTGGGGGTGATGTGTGGGAGCCCTGTATAATGTTATGCATGTTTGTTTTCTAAGTTCACGATGTTTACTAAACACTTATATTTTATGTATGTTCATGTATGAATGATATACTTCAATAAATTGTTTAAAATAAATAAATTAAAAATTAAAATAATTAAAAAACAAAAAAGAAAAAAAGAAAAAAAAGTTTACCATTAAAGTTTTCATAAAATTTCTATATATAATGTACATTATGAAAGCAACTAAAATTTAGAAACAATACAGTCCTAAGGGTCTCCATTTGAGTTGATGATCATGGTTCACATTCCCTCAAACTGGGACAGGAATTTTATTAAGGTTACAGTAATTGGCATATTTTTATGGATTCATTTTCTAATTTGGCACCCATTCAATTTCATTGCTCATGCTACAGTAGTGTCATGATGGATTACTGTGGGTTCTTTTCATTATTATTAAATTTAATTATTTTTGTTCATGTATCCAGATGTGAACAGTGCCAAGTTTCTAATCTAATAATACAGGCTGTTTGGAAAATATGTGCTGTCAATTAGAGAAATTTTATTATAGAAACAATTAAAAGAATCATTAATAGAAAGCAGTTTCCTTCTCTATGTTCTTGGCAGTACTTTGAATTTGAAATCATTAATAACCTTTTCTTCCTCTTATATTTCTGAAATCAGAAAATTATTCCAAAAGGAATGGATGAATGGATTTTGCCTTTCCCAATGTGGTTTCCTTCACCCCAACATATGGAAAAAGAGCAAGAAAATCAACAAAGAGAACAATGTTTTGAATATTCAGTCAAAAACAGAGAAACTTTCTATAAACTTATTTAGTACTTTTAAAAAGATGGCTGCAATGAACCTTGTTGCTTATTCTGCTGGTTATTCTCCATTTGCTCCCACCCCAGACTTTTGATCCTTTTGTGCGCCAGATGTACCCCCAGGAGACATCACTTGGAGTTCCATGCCCTCTGGCTCTGAAAGGTGTTTGCCAACAGGAAGGAACAGCAGGAGATGACAGGGTGCAGAGAGAAAAAAGTTGGAATATTTCTTTCTGCTTTCCTCTCTACTTCAGTGCTCCTACTCTGGCAGCAACTGTATCCCTCCCTTTACAGCTCTTTAACTGGACTCCAGTAAAATAAATAGTTCCTACTGTTGCTAGACTTTAGATACTATAACCCTCCTTGTTTGTGTCCTTGTATCTGTACATATACCTCCATTAAAGGCTCTTTATTTAAGCCATCTCAATGGATTCTGTTTCATGCTGAAACACTAATTCAAATAGTGTCAAAACATATAATTAGTCTGTTTTGTAATTGTGGACTAATAATTTCTGTACTATTTCCATATGTTATTCCATGAGGACAGAAGCAACTTAGGGATAAAATTCAGCATATTAAGAATTTTACATGGTATGCAATTTTTCTTGAGGCAAGAAACCTCCTACTCTATGTATCTTCAAGGAAAATATCCTTTCTTCACTAGGTTTGTCTCATAACATATGGAAGCAATATTGTATAAGAATTCCATAGCATATTAGTCTTTAAGTCGTTTTAAGGTAATATAACATTAAGAAAATGATGTGACCCCCAAATATTTTAGTAAGTAAGGTCAACTTTATTCCTTATGTATATCCATAATCATGAAACTTAGTAATCAATGTGTTGGAATGATTCTGATATCAGAAATAATAATTTCCTACCTAAAATCCTGCTTGGGTTCACTAAACTTATCTTAGTGTTAGTATTTTAATATATCCTGAATTTCCATTACTTATAGTGATTTTATGACATTCCACATTGATTTTGAAGTTGATTGCAAGTCAATAAAATTTAGAGAAAATATTTATTATCTTGTCTTATAGTGCACAGTTTTTATTAAATCTTGGTAACATTTTTTCCATAGAAGAAATGAGTCAGTTAACACACCATCAAGTAGAGTAATATTTTGTGACAGAATCATGAGCACATCCAATATTTAGTAAATGCCAGCAATAAGTGACGTTTCTAATATGAAAAACTATAACAAAATATTTCAGATATCTAGTATCTTTTACAAAAAATGTGAGTTCAAGAAGAACAGTGCTCATTTTTGACAAAATTATGTCCACTTTTGACTCATCTGTAGACTAAGAGTCTAATTTTATCCCTGTCACATTGAAGATGCTCATCAAATATTTATATAACTGAATTTCTGGCATGAAATATCTTCAACACATTAAATTATAAAAAGTTTTAATCTAAAAAAAAACTCTTTTTAAAGGATATATTACTGAAATGATGCTATATGCATTTACCATGTTCTGTTCTTTGCTTTAGAATCCAGTAACTCTCCCATAGTCTTAACTTGTGTGATTATCATTTGTATTACTAGGATTCATTTACATGTGTTTCAATATGGTTATGGGAACCAATACACTGACTTCAAGTTTTTGGAACATGCTTTATTTTAAATAGGTTTTTTATCATGATAAATTTATTTATTCACTTTAAACTTTATGACACCCTTTTATATGACTACAGAGAATAATTTGAGAATCTCGTTGCACCAGTTGAAAATAAAATGCAACATTTATAACTTCTTATTTCACCTTTGTCTCTTTATTTGGGACATATGCTGAATATTGTTCCTTTGCCCCTCCAGATGTACTCTCTGTTCTCTTCTACTCTGCTCCATGCCCTCAGAAACTGAACTCTATGGACTGAACCCCTTGGGCTCCTTTATTCTCTGGCTTTTGAGGTGTTTTTGGACAGTGGGAGACACAAGGAGATGCTGGGATGCAGAAGGAGAATGAGGTGGAACACTTACTCCTCCAACTCTCTGCCTGCTGGGCTGAAGCTGGCAGAGGCTGTGTATCGTTACAGAAGGTCTCATTCCCTGATCGGTGACTCCCTCTAGAAAAACAGCCCCAGCTACGGACCTCTGCAGTTCTAATAATCGATCTCTTCCGTGCTCCTTCAGGACTGAGAATGGAAACAGCTCCCGGATGTTGCTATCTCTAGGTGTACCACCATCTCTTATTAGTATCCTTTATCCTACCTACAGCTCTGTAAATAGTCCTTTGATTAAACTCTCTTAAATTAAACCCATTTAAGTGTGTCATTTACCTATTTCTCTTCTGCTGGGAACTGATACAATGCATTTTATCAAGCCATTCATATTTTTTAACTTTTTTTTTACTTCTTCCAGATAATTCACTTGGAAATGTTGTTTCCTTAATGTCTATCCCAAAAATATTTATATCCACTGACATAGATTTGTCCATTGAAAAATAAATTGTTGGCATAGAGAACTTAATATGAACAAATATCTTAATTCAATACATTTTTGTCATATTTCTAAGTACTTATGGACAGATAAGTTTCAAATCTATTCAAGAAATCTGTATGATTATTTTAAAATAAAAAAATTTTCATACATACAAATAAGATGAAAGTCTATTTCCTGACAGTTACATTAATTTGCAAGTAAATATATATAGGAAGTGACGTGGATAGTTCTACTATACAGCATAAAATACATTAACATTTATAAAGATAATCATTAATCATCTTTGCCATGATATTATGATCCAGTTTTTTCTTAAATTTTCAAGCTTTGCTTATGATTAAAATTACTCATATTATGTCAGTATATCACATTACCAACCCAACTGAATTTGATAAGTTAAAGCTAAAAGACAGACACATCTTTTCCAAATAGCCCTTATGTTTAACAGTACTTATTACATAGGAGTAATTATTTGTTTATTCCTGCATTATATAAAGTAAATTTGCAAATATTTACCATTATATTTCGTATTAATCAATTCAGCCCATATTTGTGGGCCACATGCCTTTCCAGCTGCTGATGCCAACTGTCTCTAACACAATGAATAAAACAGTTCTTTCTCATGGAGTTTACATTAAAGAAGAACTACAGTGACAGTAAATATGAGTCATGTGCTGATGGTGCTAAGAAAAAAAGGAGGGAAAAGGATGAGATAGTCTGTGTAGAGGTGAGTTTAATTGGTACATTTACTCTGCTTTCAAACAATGCAAGGCACTAAAACAAATTTAAGTTCCTGGACTCGCCTCCTTCCCTTTGAAAGGTCATGTTGGGTTACTGTTGTTATGTCTGTCTGTTTTTCATTCTGTATATATTTTAAATCCCCGAAAACATTATTGCTCTTTTACATGGTTAATATTTATTTATATTTTCCCCACATAATTGTAATTTTACTGCTTTTTAGTCCTTTCAGGATCATTGATCTCCCATTTAGGATTTTTTTCTTTATGCCAGAAGAAAATTCTTTATTATTTCCTTTATCTCAATTGCAGTGATAAATTTAGAGATTTTGTTGTTCTGGTTGTTGTTATTCCAAAATTGTCTTCATCCTCAACCTAAACTGATAATTTCTTGGGTTTACCATCGTCACTGGCAGTTATTTTGTCATCTTAAAGATACCATTCCTTTGCCTTCTAACTTCCATTGATTCTGTTGCAAAGTCCTATCTCAGCTAATTCTCTTTTCAGCTATGTCCAATCTGCTGTTAAAATCATTCATTGATTTCTTAATTTTAAATATTTTATTTTTTATTTTTATAACTTTCATTTGATTTTTTAATAATTTTCAATTCTATGCTGGAAGTGCCAATATCATCTTTTATCCTCCTGAACATATTACCATGGTTATTTTAAAGTCTATGTCTGGTAATTCTTTAAAGTCTATATCTGATAATTCTTTTTATCAGGAACTCCATAGATGTGATTGTATAGAATATTGCTTTTTCTTTATTCTTGTTTGTTGTCTTAACTACTTGTGTGCTGGTATTTTTTAATGAGTGTCAGGCATTGTAAATATAAAATTGGAGAAATAATATGGGGCTTCAGATGATATAGTCCTCAAAAGAAGATTTATATCTGCTTCTGATAGACTGTTAAGGGCATTAGCACTCTGGAAGCATCTTCATTCAGTATTAGGAATTGACATGATTCAAAGCTAGGCTTCAATTTGTATGACAGCTGATCTATTTTGATTACACCCTTATGCATTGGGTGTACCCTTTAGAATCTCAACCAAATATGGGGCAGTTAATGGGCCCTCTCTTGAAGGACTCAGACTTGAATATGTTCCATCAGCTTCATAAGGTTTCAAAGGTCCCCATCAGTTTTTCCACCTCTCAGTACGTTTTACAGAAACCTATAGGACAAAAATAGCTCTAAATATTGAGTACACCTCTCTTCTTCCAGACCTTTGCTGTCTTAGTTTTTGCCTTATTAGTTTTCCATGTTCCTCAAATTTTCTAATCATTTTAAGGAGGAGAGTTAGTCAAAATTTCCCAACTGGTTATAATTAAAACCTTAAATCTATCCATAAATTTATTGCTGAAGACATATGAAAATAAATTCTAACCAACATATCCATAGCGATTGGAGAAATAAAAACACTGGATAGACATTTGTCAGTTTTAGAAATCTCGAGTTGCTCAGCTTTCAAATTCTACATGCAGCTTCAGAACTGGAAAAAGATGATTCTTATGAAAATTGTGGTTAATTACACTCAAAATGCTTCATTTCCTTCTTATATATAGCATTAACTTGTACATAAAACAGATTAAGGCAAGAAAATAATCTAAAAGTTATGCAAAGGCTTAAGTTGAATACACATGAAGGACAAAGAGACTAGTATAAACTATAAGATTTTTTAAGTTCTCATGTTCACATAGAAAATTTATTTTCCTCTGCAGCAAAAATAAATTTACAGATACGTATTTTTTATATTTTTTTCTTACCTGAAACTAATACTGGGCAGGCTAATTTATACACTCAAAATAGATGCCTCACATGCCAATAATAGTACATTCCAACAAAGTCACAAAAGCACAAGTATGATGAATTGAGGGCTTAATTTCCATCCCAAACACAGATATGTATTTTTAATTTGGTATAAACTGCATGTAAATTTTAAAAGTTATTCTTTACTTTTCTTCTGTTGTCTTTAAACATTCAAAAGGTAGTATAACCTAACAAAGTAAAATTTTGCACAAAACTAATCTATAATACCATCATCCTATCAAATAACTCATTTTTATTTCTTATTACTTTCTAGTACTTGTCCACAACTATGTTTATTTTTCATATAGTTTCACTGATTATCAGGTAGAGCATAATTTCTGTTTTTTAAATAATTAACAATAAAATATATCCCCAAATTTCTATTTGCTTTTCATAGTGATCATTCAAATGTTTGCATTAGAAGTCCAGTATTGCATTGGCTCCTATTGTTTTGTTCTGTTTTTTCTTTAAAACCTACTCAAATGTACCATAACATAACATCCAAGAGCATCAATTTGGAGTTAGACTGATATGGATTTGAACACGGGCTCTTCCATGTGCCACATCATCATTTATCTCTCTAAATTACCACATTTATAAAATTGGAGAATTAAGAAAAGATTGTTCTTAGGACTAAACCTAATTTAGATAAAGCACTATACATGGTTTGGCATATGGTAATAAATAAATATCAGTTTAACGACCTCATCCAATCTTTCATAAGCATAATTTTGAACTAAAATATTATACATATATACACATACACACACACACAAACCAAGAAACAAACAGCAGAGTTTGGATATTAGAGTGACGACTTTAATCCTCCCCATTTCTTAATGTTTGGCCAGTGGAAATTCATATAACTTTTCTTATCCTTAGTTGCTACTTTTAGATTTTAGGGGAATGGGGGGCGGGCTATCCCTGAAATGCTACTTCTGGATTTTAGAGATGTAAAATCTGTGAAAACTACTAATACAGTGTTTACCACAAAGAAATTCAGAGTTAAAAACCTTTTCTCTAAATTCTATTAAATTCACAAAGCATTATTTACATTCATGAACATTAACCTCTCTCCTTAATCCTTACCCAGTATCTCAGGAAAGAGGTTAGAAACCCTTTTCTTGACAATTATAGTTTTTGTAAAAGAAAAAAAACAACTGCTTTTGTGTGGCAGGGCTTGAGTGCAAAGGTTTCCAGGGGAAGATGTATTAATTTCAATGTCATTTAAGTTAAACAGAGGATACTCCTTCCCTTCCTGAAGCACTATGGTTTTAAAGGAAAGAGCATGGGACTCTATGGCAGAGGAAGCCAGTTTTAAATTTGGACTATGGCATTTATTAGTCGCGTGACTTTGGGAATGTTATTTAACCAGTCTAGGTTGCAGTTTATTCATCTGTAAGAGTGGAATAACAATATCTGCCCTTCAAATCCAACGAGGGCTGAAATGAAATAATATACATAAAATACGGTAGCCACTCATCCAATAACTGCTCAAGAAAAATTAGTCTTTTCTCCTCTCAATTATTTTAGTAAGTTTTCAGGTACAACTATCACAAGAATTAAATATGTGTATCAATTGTAATTTTTTTTGTTAAGACTTTTACAACTAACAAAGCTACAACCAGAAACTCAATATGAAAAACCAAATAAATGCCAAAGTAATTCTACTCATCAAGGACTGTGGCTAAAGCTGAAAGTACTCTTTACTCCAACATTAACTCATCATCGTCACTCCCATACAATTTAACTTCTCTCCACTTTCAGGCTCCAATAACCGAGCCAAATTCTAACCAAGCAAATTGCACGGGACATGAGATATTTTGCTTTATTAAATGCTTTTGTTACAAACATCAATTTTACCTAGAAAGGCAATACTGCAACACACAGGAAAAAAAGATTTTCAATTGACTACCCTAGCAGTTCTTCACATCAAAAATACATAATGTACAAATACGAATGTTTAGATCTTGCAGGGATATTAGAATGTCCCATGAAAAAGAAATCAACAGTTCCTTGGTCTCAGGGACTTCAAGGATATTTTAATCTTCAGATGATAAGAATGAAAAGGTATTTTTCTTGCAATTCAGTAAGATAAATAATGCCATTATAGAATAAATTGTCACCTTTTAGAATATTTATTCTTTTTTCCCCATGCCTCATTTCAATCATAATCTAAGTCGTCAAAATAAATCCACTTCCTACATAATAAAAAAAAAAAAAAACTTATTGCTTATTATATAATGAAGAATCAAGTTAGGTATATCTGTTCTTTAGTTTATTTTATTTTATTTTTCGCTCTTCATGCTTTAAAAAGATGCAGCTTATTTTCACTAAATTTTAACTTAAACTTCCTTATTTATAGTGGGATATCTAAGAAAATAATGGTAGAGAGCAATTAAAAAAATGCATCTCCAATTTCCTATTTTACTCTTTGGCTTTGCTTTTATCCTCACTTATTCTCTACTACATTTTGATAAATAGCCCGTTAGTATCCCTGTCTTCCCTGCTAACCTTTTAACCATGACAGTGAAAGATTTGGAGTTGAAGTGATTGCAAAGACCAATATTCAAATTGGGTGGAGGCAATGAGAGGGATAGACAAAGGAAATGGAAAAGAGTGAAATAAGAATAAGGAAAAAATACAACTGCAAGAATTTACCCAAGAAAAACTAAGCAAAAACTTTCATTCAAGAAAATCTTGATGTATTGGAACAACAATAAAAAACAACCATGATAAAATTTAATAGAGATCTATAAAACAACTTCCACTTAGATTCAAAATAGCATTTGAAATTATGAGCAAGGGACAATCGTTTATGAAAAACCAAAGAACAAAAACTTAGTGTTCATTTTTGTTTTTTTTAATCTGCAAGGTTCAGGTGAGTATCAGAAATATATATGTAACAATATTGGACTTAATTAGTAGCAACAGAGTTGTTATTTCCTCTGTAATCTAAATGGGTCAGTCCATCAACACTCTAAGACCACCATTAGATAACTAAGGTACATTCTGTAGTGGGCATTCAAAATATTGAACTATAATACAGTTTAAATTTGCTTGATATGAAGAAAATAAGACAGCAACTAGAATTCCTTTGGACATTTAAATCACAATAGCTCTAAAAAGTACTTCCTGTAAAAGTTTCTCTTTTTTGCCCCCTGCCACACTGAATACCCACAGATTCATATGTTGGTATACTTAACATTGTGAGTTCTTTCAAAGTGTGAAGATTTTTTAATAGAAGATATTAAAAAGCCAAATTCCACTGGGCATTGATGCTAAAAAGATAAATTTAATTTCTAGTTCCTACAACTTATGATAATAAAACTGGTATGATAATGCCCAGCCCTCAGAAGGTATTGGTAAGAATGAGACATCATGTGTAAAGCACTTGGCACAATGACTTTCGAGGCTCAATTAATATTAATCCTTTCCTCTTTCCCTTGAGACAGATTTTTATACTTCTCAGAAATAGTGTATTCCAAATTCCTCACAGCTATGTTCACATATATCAAGTTCATAGCCTCTTAATGTATCCAGAGATCACTTGCTTCAGAACAACTGTGCTGGTGGAAAAAACAGATTCCTGAGCTCCAATTATGGAATCAATCTTTGAAAACAGGGGATAGGAATCTGCATGTTAACAAGCTCTCACCTGTTATTTATGTACCTGATGCTTACACACAATTAATCCAGACTTTTCACAAGAGTTGACTAATGAAACACCATAGTATATATTTTTTCTACCAATTAGGTAGTGTATGTCTGCTATTTCACAGAGCCAAATGAATATGTCCACTTCAAATCCTATCTAGCAGAAAAGCATGAAAAATAATTTTTTTAAATGTTTTAAAAAGTGAACATGAAGACTGTAGAAAATAGCACTGGGTCAACAAGCAGTGCATGTTGAATGCTGAGGAGGTAAAACAGGATACCTAGCAAATTTTGGAATTTGAGGAGGAACTTGAAATGTGTTCTTAATAAAACTGTATATTAAATAGTTTTAATGCTTTCTGCACAACTGAAGCCATGCAATAACTGCCTTGTATGCAGTGAAGTGTCAGTTTTCTTTTTCATCATCTTAACAGCCTAAGATTGTAGCTATTACACCATATTCATTTTCCAACCTCAATATTTTTAGTGTCTTTTTCCCAAGAGTCCATTTTAAAATTCATTAAGCTGCTTAGATACTAGAAAAGAGAATTTTTATTCTCTTTATCCAAAGTTTCTAATTTAGATCCTCTCTCCAAATAAGGTTTAAGTAGTTCCATAAAAAATTTTAAGTGATACCAACCTCAGGTTTAGGGCATCAGTATATTTTAACTCCTAAGGGACACAAACATAGGGAATTTGCTTTCTTCATAGAACTCAGTATACATTTTTTGGATTTTTAAAAATTTGCATGGAATTGGTTAAAATACTTAAAATTTATTTTTCTTACTCCCACTGTATTGCATTTTCCTTCCTATAAGTTTGATAATTAGTATTCCCACCTTCTCATCTCTAAATTATTTATTGTTTCATATTTATCAGGAGCCAATTATGTCATAGGAATTTGCCCCTGAGTGGGTTTTCCTTTCTTAAAGCTTCTAAAAATAATAATCACTCTCTTTATTCTACTAGGACACATTAAAAGTCATTTTTCCTAATAGAAAATTATAAATTTAACTCTCTAAACACTGTGCTTACTATAAGGTACTTTTGCCAAGTTCCTGCATTAAATCTCTAAATGAAGCCATAGTGGATGGTAAATGTTAATAATAATCCCTTCCATTTACATAGCATATTATAAAATACAGGATTTCATTTATTTTTACAACATTATGAGGCAGACAAAATTATTGTCCCCATTTCATATACATACAAACATTCAAAGGTTAAGAAATGATTAACCCAAGGTATGATATGGCTATAGTATGATATAGCCAAAAACAAGGACCCGGGCCTTCTCACTCAGAGTCCTACTATCTACCCTGTACCAGCCTCTGGTGGTTACCACTTTAACTATACAGAGGTGATAATTTGGAATAGTCTGGTCCAATCTGTTAAATTCCTGGTTGTAACTTTAGTTACATATAAAGATATGGAGCAAATAATAAATAGTAGGCATATTTGAACTACACTGAAAGGCAATCAGATATTTCACTCAAAGAGAAGAGTTCATCTGAACTGTTTGCAGATTTTAGTAGAAACCAGATTGTAGAAATAGCCACTGAATTTGAACTCTTGCCCCTAATCCAGTATTATATTGACAAAGAAAATTAGAACTGAAAGTTCATCTAGCCAGTTGTACATGAAGTTCTGTGATCTGATTCAGATCCCTGAGAATCCTGCTCACAAAAGCTTTGCACAGTAATTCAGTGCTTAAGTGTTGGCTTCTGCGAACAAGTTGTGGTAATAGGTCTTGAATAAATCTAAGTTATCATGATTGTCTAAACAGTCTATTTAAAATGTAAACTCAGTGGTATTTCCCTTATCTCAGAGATAAAAACAATGTGGTGGGGAGCTGATATCTCAAGTGGTTGAGTGCATGTTTCCCACATGGGAGGTGCCAGGTTCGGTTCCCAGTGCCTCCTAAACAAACAAACAAAAAAAACAAAAACAAACAACAAGCAAAACAACCGAAAAAACCAACTCAGGGGAGCTGATGTGGCTCAGTGGTTAAGCACCAGCTTCCCATATATGAGGTCCTAGGTTCAACCCTTGGCCCTGATACCTCAAAAAAAACAAAACAAAAAACAACAACAACAAAAACACAATGTGGTGTTATGAAGAGAATGCAGGCTCTGGGTGCATACAGGATAAGCCAAAATCCTACTTCACCGCTTTCTGTCTGGGTGACCCTGAGCAACATAAATATCACCAGGACTCAGATTCTTCACATTAAAATGGAGATAATAACAACTACCTTATAGACTGGTCAAAGATCTTGAATATATAAGATTTGTTGTATTTATCACTGTGAATACTTTGTTAATTAAATTCTTAATTCTTAAAATATGGATAGAACATTTGTCCAGTACATGAAGACAACATTTCCACCCTAGCTTTGCTAAGAACTGGCCAACTTTCTCTGAGTTTACTAAAATTAGATGTTTAAGAACATAGGTAAAATTGTATACAAGACTTTTTTTTCTCTGAAATTGAACAAATGTATGTTAACATTACAAGATGTTAATATCAGACAAAAAAATTATACTGAAAGAAACCAGACACAAAGTACTACATATTATATGATTCCATTTATATAAAATGTAAATATAAATCAATTTATAAAGATGAAGTTAGATTAGTGGTTATTAGTGGTTCTTTTTGGAGTAATGAAATTGTTTTAAAATTTTTTGTGGTGATAAATACACAACACTGTGATTATACTAAAAGCTATTGATTATAAACTTAGGATAGATCATATGGTATATGAATATATTTCAATAAAACTGCTAAATGATTAAGTTACTGTGCAAGAATAGCCATAAATAGCAGCTATGTACAGCAGGGGAAGCACAGAGTGATTGAGAGGTGAAGAATTTTCTTGTTTATTATTATTATTATTGAAATAATGAAAATGCTGTAATGATGATGGAGTTGATGAGTGCACAACTATGTGATTATACCAAATACCATTGATTGTACACTTTGGATGAACTGTATGCTTTGTTAATATTTTATCAATAAAATTGATTTGTTTAAAAAAAGATTTTTTTTTCTAACTCTATGACCACTATTTTGTAATGATTTACCTCCAAATAGATAAAATTTAATTCTATAATCTTTTTTCCCTGACACAAAGATGAACTAGCCTGGAATATCAGTGTATTAGTAAATAAATGCTCTATACGATTAACTGTCCCTAGTTACTACCTCTGAATATTTACCTTTTAATGGCATAATCTCTTACATTAACTCAACTGTCAACTGAATAAACTATTTACAACCTATTTACAAATATTTATGTGGAAAAAAAAGCATTCAATATGAGATTTATTGAATAGAAGGGTGAGATATCCTCTATGTTCATTTAAGTGACTCTTATCTGTCCTTTCTTAAAATATTCAGCCATAGTTGTTATGAATAAGATTTACAGAAATGGGTCACTGTTTAATTGAATATACCTCAAAACATCCAAATGGTGAGATTTTTAAAAAAGACTAAGCTGCTGTATTATCTGTTAAATTTAAAGTAAATAATGTTTTTTAATATTTTCTACTTCCTCCCTCTCTCTCTCCCTCTCTCTCCCTCTCTCTCCTTTTCCCTCTCCCTCTCTCCCTCCTTTCCCCTACCTCTCTCTTCCTTTCTTTCTTTGTACCAGAGATTGAACCTGGAACCTCTTACATGGGAAGCAGGAGCTCAAAGACTTGAGCTATAAACATTCCCTTTTTCTTTATTTTTAAGGAAGCTTTAGATTATATAAATATTACATCAAAAACATAGGGGATTCCCATATACCTCACCCCCTCCCCCTCCCACACTTTCCCCCATTAACAACATCTTTCATTAGTGTGGTACATTTGTTACAATTGATGACCACATATTGAAGCATTTCTACTAACCATGGTCTAGAGTTTACATTATGGTTTACACTTTGCACTACACAATTTTATAGGTTTTAACAAAATGTATAATGGCTTGTATCTGTCATTACAATATCATGCAGGACAATTCCAATGTCCCAAAAAGGCCCCATGTTACATCTATCCTTTCCCCTCCCTCCCCTCAAAACTTCTGGTGACCACTGTCTTTATACCAATATTATAAATTCTTCCATTACTAGAATAATAATAAGTCTACTTTAGTCCATAGTTGTATTCCCCACTTTTGTTTGTTCATTCCTCAATCTTGAGGATTTTGGATCTTGAGGATGCCCACTCTGCTTCCAATTGAGAGGGTGCTTAGATCCTATGGGGCAGATGGATGGAACTGTCTTGCCTGCAGTTACAAATACTGTTAAGTTTTTCTGGGATGGGCATTGTCCATCATCATCCTTTTCTTAGTTGCCCTGGGTGAGTCTGATGAACTGGAGAGTAGGAGTTGGCTACAATTCTGCTGAGATTCAGGGCTCCACCGGCATATAAACAGCTGGAAGATTAAAGCCTCTGGAACATATATTTAACACGTATAGTGCTAATTTTAGGTTCATATAAAAGGGGCAGAAGAACCATGCATGGGAAATTATAAACGAGTCTAACTCTGATACATTGGGTAGATAGATTATCATATACTCTAATAAGGTAAGGCCCACTGGTGGGGTACTATTTCCTGGGGTTGTCTGCCCTGCCTATAATGTCTAGCTGTCTCTAGAGCCCTCAGGAGCACCCCTGCTTGAGGCACTGTTTACTGTGGCAGTCAGTGAGATACTCCTGAGACGTGTATAAACTTAATGCACCTCCCAAATCACTTTGAAATCTCTTAGCCATAAAAACTCACTTGTATTTAATATTACCCCCTTTTGGTCTAGGTCTTTTTCCAAATGCATAGCTAGGTGACACTTGGTAATAATCCCTCAGTGCCAGGGAGGCTCAATCCCTGGGAATCATGTCCCATCCCAGAAGGTTGGGGAGAAGCTAGGAGTTTATATGCTGAGTTTGGCTTAGAACAGGGGTTCTTTACCTTTTTTGTTCCACAGATCCTTTTGCCAGTCAGGTGAAAACCATGGACCCCCTTACACACTATACTGTGAATTATTTAATAAATATACAACACCCACACCAACACATCCCCACAAGACTAATGTTTTTTTTTGAATTTCAATTTAAGAACCCCTTCCTTAAAATGAGAAGTGATTTCAGCATTCAGGGAGAGAATCCCCATCTCTGCTTTAGATAGCCAGCATCTCCTGGGAATTTCAACGAGGACCTTCATCTGAGGAAAGGAAAATATTATAGGATATATGACACTATTTAACTAAAGGCCTAAAATTCATGTCACCAGGAAATCAAGGTTTCTCAATATTCTTGGGGTCAATATGAACTCAACACTGCTTCAACAACAACATAATATAAATTAAAAGTGCCTTTAATTTACATTACATTTTGGAATTTGTAATTACATTACAAATTTGTAATTTACATTACATTTATATAAGCATTATGTTATTTTTAAAAGCTTTAAAAGCACTGACTCCAGGGAACATATGGTACCCAATAAACTATATTCCTTCACAAAAAATTACAAACTGCTTTGAAGTTATCTTTTACAGGCATATTCCTTGCTCAATATCAGAGAATATATCAAACAAAATATTTTATTGTTGATACTGTAAGGATCATTTAGAATAAAGAAATGCACATTTTTGCAATGGGAAAAGAGAGGAAAAAGAAGAAGAAAGAAGTTACAATGAATAGATTGAAGGTTAGGAAGAGAAGTTGTAATGCCCTTTATAAGAGAAATGTTTAAAAAGTGTGAACTAATTTGTTTAAAATGCAAAGCATATAAATAAAAACTTTTTCTCTTACATTTCAATAAAATTGGGAGAATTACATCTTGCTATTGTCTTAATTGTAATTTTGCACATGAGGAGAATAACTGTCACTGGCATGCTTAAAATAGGTTTCAATGTGTGTGTGTATATATGTATATATATATACACAGATACATGCAATAATTTAATCTAATATGCATTAACTTGCAGATTAGTCATATAACGATATCTGACATAAAGCTTTTAATAGTGTCATCTAGCAAACGCAATCCAAGTTATCATTTAGTGGTATAATACAGCTACATTTTTAAGAACTTTATTTTTAGAGTGGAGTAAAGTAGCAAGTACAGGAAATGCTTGTTTGCCAAGAACAGAAATAAGTCATCTCATGTCTACCACAACACACCTCGCTATATTACTCATTTCAAGTTTCACATTCAGCCAAGGTCAAAACATGTATTCCCACATCACCTTTGGAAACTTTGTAGCAAGGGCTGGTATAAATTTACCTTTATTTTATGAACAGGTAATTTGTCATTCCTCTTAGGAAAAAGAAAATTGTTTTTGGAAGCTTGATTATATGCTATGATACATTTTTAACCTTTACTGGGACCTCACCAATCACAGTGCCATTTGTGGAGAAGTAAAGGTTTCTTATAATTTGCAAGCACAATCTCCATAACTGGGGCATTAAATTATAATATCCAACATACGGAAGCTAGAAACTGAACTCAACTTAATGAAAGAAAAGGAAGGGAGGAAGTAGGGATAGAAGAGAAGGGAAGGGAGAAAGAATGAGGGAAGTAAGGAAAGAGTTAGAAAATCAAAACTAAACACAGATTAGGAGATAAAAATTTACCTGGGCAAAGGAAAGAATATTGAATATCAATTTAACAGATATGTTTAAATATGAGTTATTAAGTGGATAGTTTTTATTCAATTACTTGGGGGTAGATAATTAGATGAAATGGGAAGGACAAATAATTGTGCTCTAGTCATTTTGCTAAATTGACTGCTAATTAAATGTAATACCTTAAACTAAAAAATTCATAATTTTTAATAATGAAATAATTCATATCAACTTTAATAACAAAATATTAAATTGCCGTTCAAAATCAATCAAATATTCAAGTAGTATCACTGAATAAATTTATGAAAAACTTTTTCACCCCTGACATCGAAATCCTGAATTGAGAGGGGGCTTTATCATATGAAAAACTGTATGGCGTCTCCTCAGTTCTTACTTACACTTGACCTGAGAAAGCATCAAGATCTTTTTATACATTGCCCTTTCCTTAAATATGTAAAGAAAAATAACACAGAACTGATGACTTCAAGGGAAAGTTTACACAACAGTGACTCAAACCTTTTATGAAGATGAATTCTTGAAGTTGTAAATAAGAGAAGACCTAAATGAAAAATGCTAAATATTCAAGAAGATCTGTTTATGTAACTAAAAAGTCTAAGGAGGGATGAACTTAAGTGCGGTTTGATCTTGAGTGTCATTAAAACAACATATTTCCATCATGAGTTCACGATAGTTTTCTCAGCCCTGCACTCCTTGATGTGCCAAATACATCCAAAGATGGCTTTCCACACGGCAACAAAAGTAGTTGGTGCAGTGACAGTATTCACATTCAGATGACATACAATCTTTAACCATCAAAAATTCAAAATGTGGTCCATGGATCAGCAGCACCAGCAGCACCTGAGAGGTTGTGAAGAATTCAAATTCTAGGTAAATATTTGTCAGGTAATTTGATAAGGTAAAATTCATTCAATCTCTGAATAAGAAGTTCTGGAATGGGTACCAGGAACTGGTACTTTAATAAGCCATATCCAAATAATTTTTATGCATACATTTTGAGAAAGCATTGCTCCAGAGCAGAGGTTTCAAAGTTGCTTGCACATTAGTAGTACCTAATCTTAGAATAATATCATTGTCTGACTCCCACCCCAGACATTCTTATTTTATTGGTCTGAAGGGGGGACTAGGCATTGCTCTTACAGGTAACCTTGTTAATCCTTGTTTGCATGGTTCAAACATGCAGATTTTAGTTATTACAGTTTAGTTAAATAATAACCGTTTGCCAACAACATGGTATATTCACTGTAAAGCTATAAAGCACAACTTCACTGCTAGCTCTTTAAAAGTGTAGCAAAGGAACAAAAAGTGATAATGCTGGAAGTGAAATGCAAATTTAGAATAAACAGAGTTGTATAAGAAATAGCTGACCATGGGATTATTGACACTGCAGCTGTTCCATAGGTAGGCTCTGGCCATGCAGCCAGAGCAACTTAGTGAAAGAGACCCTATAAGTGAAGAAAGTGTTGTGATGAAAAGGATGAAGATGTCCCGGAAAAAGCTTCACATTAAAGGAACTCTTGGAGAGAGTTCACAACACTGAAAGCTGATCCAAATTTAGGAGTTGACAATTTGTTAAAAATCACAGGAAATATGCTCACTCGTATCTTAAGTTATACAAAGAGAAGGCAAGCAGTGCTCAAATTACATTTGATAACTTCTCTACAAAGAAAACATTTTAATTCTCAGTATTTATAAAATTTTAAATTACACAGTAATAAAAACATATTAGTTTAACTATTTTTCATTTATTTAAAATGTTTTACCTGACATTAAACACAGAGTAAGAGAGATTTAAATATTTTGACAAAAATATTCAAAGATCATGAAGCAATTATAATTTTCCTACTGATTAATTATTAAGATCACTTTGCACAGTTTTAAGTTGCTTGGTCATTTTTATAGTTCTGCACTACCATGCAAAGCAAGAACTACCTGCATTTAAAGCTACCTATTGCCCTAGGTACCACCACTAAAGTTCTACCAGAGTTAATAACTACCAATCTAGAGCATCAGTTCCTGGACTCATAGTATCAATATCAACAATTTATAACTTATTAGAAAAGTAGTATCATAAGACTCCATCCAGCCAGGGATGGGGCCTTATAATCTGTGTTTATTGAACAAATCTGTCATCTGACCATAATGGGTAATTCTAATGCATACTGAAGATTAAGAATCACTGATCTAGAGAGTAAAGAGCATCATTTCCTAGGAGTTGAACAGAGTAGATGGAAAGCGTCTTTTGCAGAATGCAGGCAGTCATCTTGTTTCTCATTACCCCGGATGGGGGTAAGCTGGAGAAAGCTACTCAATTGCCATGTTATTGTCAAAAAAGTGAACAGGAATGTGGTTGTTAGTAGGTTTCCAATATATCTACTATAAACTTCTTTTTAAAGGCATCCACGAAACATTAAAAAGGTAAGTTTAAGATTGAATTCCCATCCTGGGGAGTTCTGCCACATTCTCTAATGGTACAGCAAGAATCGCCCAGGTACAGGGGCAGTGACTAGTGAAGGAGGATGACAATTTATGGGCCCTTGATAGTGATGACTGTACTTATAGCCTTTCCTTTTGAAAATGAAATGTAGCCTAGTATTATAGGTTGCCTAAGAATTACCTTCTAAGAACTGCCTTGTTGCTCAAATATGGCTTCTCTCTAAGCCAAACTCAGCATATAAATGCATTACCTTCCCTCCAGTGTGGGACATGATTCCTGGGGATGAGCCTTCCTGGCACAGAGGGATCACTACCAAGCACCAACTAGCAATGCAACTGGAAAAAGACCTTGACCAGAAGGGGAAAAGGGTAAAGACAAATGAGTTTATAGGGTTAACAGACTTCAAAGTGAGTAGGGAAGTCATTCCAGAAGTTATGCTTATGCACATCTCAGCAGGATCTCATTGACTGACAAAGTAAATATTGCCTTAAATAGTGGGGCTTCTGAGCATTCTGGAGACATCTAGACACTACAGGCAGAGCAGACAGCTCAGGAGTTTGGCGTCCTGCCAGTGGGCCCTACTTTGGAATTTATGCGCCCCAGCGTGACAGAATTGGATTCAGTTCTCATTTCCCGACACGTGGCTCTTCGGCTCCTTCTATTTGAACGTAGTGTTAGCACTAGAGTTGATAGGTTTATGTCCAAGAGACTTAAATCTTTGGGCTTTCCATGTGCCAGTTGGGCCCTGAATTGCAACAGAGTTGCAATACCTACTCTCCAGTTCACTGGACTCACCCAGGACAACTAATAAGGAGATCATGATGGACAACAACCATCCCAAGGAACACAGAGAGCCTGCAACTACAAGCAGAATAGTTCCATCCATCTGCCCCATGGGATCTAAGAACTCTCGCAGTTACAGGTGGAATGGGCATCACGATCTCAGAATCCTCAGGATTGGGGAATGAACGATGGACTAGAGCAGACCTACTGTTATTCTACTATAGACTTATTGTGATTCTAGCAATGGAAGAACTTTTATCATTGATGTGAAAGCAGTGGCCACCAGAGGTTCTGAGGGGAGGGAGAGTGAAAAATAGGTGTAATATGGGGGCATTTTGGGGACTTTGGAATTTTCCTGAATGACGTTGAATGACAAACACAGGCTATTATATATCTTGTCATAACTTAGAGAGTTTAAACTGTAACGTAAACTATAATCCACACTTAGTGGCAATGCTCCAATATGTTTTCATCAATTTTAACAAATGTACCACACTAATGAAGGATGTTGTTAATTTGGGAAAGCGCAGGAGGGGTAGGAAGATGGGGCATGTGGGAATCCCCTACATTTTTTATGCAACATTTATGTAATCTAAGTATCTTTTTTTTTTAAGGAAAAAAAGTATATTAAACAATTTCAAAAGAATTTAAAAATGAAAAAATAATTTTAAATGGAAGAAACATCTATGAAGAGTAAGGCTTCTAAACAGGAATGCAAGTTATCGAAATTCAATAACTATGATTGATTAGAAAATGTTTCCTGATTCAAATAAACTGAAAGGTTGAACGTATATACACACAAAAATACACATTGCAAACTAATGAAATGTAATATTGAGGTTTTTTTCCTAAAGATAAATGAAAGTAATATGGTTCATTGAGTTCACAGCACTGATATACAGAAAGAAAAAATTTGATAGGTCCTGCATATGAAAAACAGTATAATTATTACTATAGCTTTTTTACTACAATTTATGAATGGAATTATTTTTAAAACATCAGCCTAGGCTTTTTAAGGTTGTTACTTAAGCTATGGTCATAAAACTTGTATAAGCTTAAGGATGGTGTTTGAATATTCAAGTAGGCAATTGCTTATTCAAAGCAGGGAATTTTTCTCACACATATCTTGACCCTTCAGGTTTTATCATCGCTTACCCAACTGGCTTACACAGAAACAGTATATGTTTCTAAGATGCTCATGTCAAAGCCAAGAAGAACTAAAAAATGAATAATTTATAAATTAATAACTGTCTTTTCTATTGGTAAAACTACCTTAAATCTTGCTCAACCTTCTAACTTCATCTGAGCCACATAAAAGTATACCTACTAAATATATTTTTCTGCTTTGGATTGAAAGGCTTATAAAGTCTAAATAGCTTCATTTCCTGATGGTTATAATGTAGATAGGAAGTTTAAATAACTGGCACAGAATAGCTATTATTTTCAGAAACATAGCATTTAAACTGTTGAATGCCAAGGGCAAGAAGAGAGTTCTGATAACTGAAAGAGAAAAACAATGGGTTATGTACAAGGGGGTCCCAATTAGATTGAGTGCCAATTTCTCTTCAGAAACCATGGAGGCAAGAAGGCAGTGGGAGTAAGTATTTAAAATGCTGAAAAAAAAAAATTGCCTAATAAGAATTTTATATCCAGTGAGAGTCTTTCAAAAGTGAGAAAGAGATTAAGACATTCACAGATAAACAAAAGGAGAGGAAGTTCATCACCACTAAACCTGCACTAGAAGCAATGATAAAGGGAGTTCTTCAGGCTAAAAGGACAGGAAGACAATGGATCAAAGACGCATGAAGGAATAAAGACCTCCAGTAAAGGCAACCATATGGGTAATTATAAAAGCCATTAATATTATATTTTTGTTATGTAGATCCCTTTTTAATTCATACAGGTTCTAAAATGCATATGCATGAAAAGTATGATAATCTATGGTTTTGGACATACAATGTAAAAAGATATAATTTATAATAAGAACAACAAAAAGATGAGGGAATGGAGGATTAAAGGAATGGTAAATGTGTATGCTATTTAAGCTGACATCACATCAAGCACGATTGTTATTGAAAAAGTATGTAAATTTACGCTCAATGGTAACCACAATGTAAATATATGAAAAATACATATATATTTCATATATATGAAAAATACATATATTTGAGAAGGCACTTAAAATAGAATACAAAAAATCAAATAAATGTGAAAGCAGGAATTAATGGAAGAATTAAGGGACATATAAGATATAAGACTAAGAAAGGCCAAATAGCAAAATGACAGAATAACGTTTTACATAATCAGTAGTTACTTTAAATGTAAATGGAGAAAACTGTCCAGTCAAAAGGCAGAGATTATCAAATGGATTTTTTTAAAAGCATGAACCAACTATATGCTGTTAACAAAACACTCACCTTAACTTCAAAGAAACAAGTACGTCGAAAGTGAAAGGATGTAAATATACACACACACGGTGCAAATAGTTACCAAAAGAGATCTGGGTAGCTATACTAATGTAAGATAAATAGCCTTTTAGTGCAAATGGTTATGAGGAACAAAGAACGTGATTCTGTACTTATAAAGGGTTCAAATCAACAAGAAGACACAACAATTATATATATATATGTACATAATAGCAGAGCACCAAAATAGATGAAGCAAATGTTAATATAGTTGAAGGAAAAAAGAGACAGCTTTACACTGATAGTACAAGACTTCAATAAACCACTTTCAAAAATGGATGAAACATCTAGACAGAACAGGAATAAGGAAAATAGAAGACTTGAACAACACTATAAACCAACAGCAACAAAATGTACATTCTTTTCTGCTGTACATGGATCATTCTCCAAAACAGATCATAAGTTAGGCCACAAAACAAGTCTCAGTAAATCCAAAACTCTGTCTCTTCTTCAGCCACAATGAAATAAAGCAACAAATAACAGAGGGAAAAATGGAAAATTCACAAATATGTGGAAATTAAACAATGCACTCTTAAACAACCAACAGGTCAAAGAAGAAATCACACCGGAAATTAGGAAATATCAAGAGGTGAATGAAAATAAGGACACAACACACAAAAATATCTGGCATGCAGCAAAGGTGGTGCCAATTTAGAGTTCTAAACACTTACATTAAAAAAAGGAGGAAGATCTCAAATCAGAGACCTAACTTCACAACTGGAGGATCTAGAAAAAAGAAAAGCAAACTAAATCCAAAGACAGAAGAAAGAAGGAAATGACAAAGATTAGAGTGGAGATAAATTAACTAGAGAATAAAATAAAATTAGAGAAATTCAATAAAACCAAATGTTGATTCTTAGAAAAAGATAAAAAAAATCAACAAATCTTTAGCCAGACTGACAAAAAAGAGAGTGAGAATAAGGTCACAAATAACTAAAATCAGAAACAAAATAAGGACATTACTACCAACCCCACAGAAATTAAAAGGATTTTAAGAGAATACTACGGAAAACGGATGTGGCTCAAGCAATTAGGCACCCACCTCCCACATGGGAAGTCCCTGGTTTGGTTCCCGGTGCTTGCTAAAGAAGACAAGCCCAATGAGCCATGAGTGGAAGTGGTTCAAGCAGTTGGGCATTCACTTCCCACGTGGGAGATCCTGGGTTCGGTTTCCAGTGCCTCCTGAGGAAGACACAGACAACAAGCAGACAGATGAGGGAGCCACTTCGAGGATGGGGGAGAGAGGGGAAAAAAAAAAAAAAAAAGAATACTATGAACAACTGTAAACCAACAAATTCGATAACCTAGATGAAATGGAAAAACTCCTAGAAACACACAAACTACATACATTAACTCAAGAAGAAATAGAATATATTAACAGACCAGTGATAGGATACTAAATCAGTTTTGAAAAAATCTCCCAAGAAAGGAAAGATCAGAATCAGGTTTCACAGGTCAATTTTACCAAGCATTCCAAGAAGAATTAATACCAATCAGGTGCAAATTCTTCCATAAAATTGAAGGGAAGGGAACATTCCCTAACTCATTCTATAAGACCATCATCACTCTCATGTGAAAACCAGATAAAGATACCACAGGAAAAGAGAATTATGAGTCAACCAAAATTCCTTTTAAATACAGATCAAAAGTCCTCAAAAAGTACTAGCAAACAGATTCCAACAGCACATTAAAACAAATATACACCATGATGAAGTTGGGTGTATCCCAGGTATGCATAGGTGGTTCATCATAAGAAAATCAATTAATGTAAAATACCACATTAATAGAAAAGGGAAAAACCACCTGATCATCTCAATTGATACAAAGAAGGCATTTGACAAAACCCAGCATCCTTTCTTGATAAAAACACTTAGAAATCTAGAATTTAAAAATTTTCTCTACATGATAAAAGGCAAATGTCAGAAACCTACAGCAAACATCATACTCAAAGGAGAAAGACTGAAAGCTTTCCTTCTAAGATGTGGAGCAAGACAAGGATGCCCACTGTTCCACAGCTATTCAATATTGTACTGGAAGTTATAGCCAGAGCAATTAGGCAATTTAAAAAAATTCAAAACATCCAAATTGGAAAGAAAGAAGCAAAACTTTCCCTATCCACATATGACATGATCCTATTGGTAGCAAATCCAGAAAAATCCACAGTAAAGGGACTAGACCTAATAAATGAATTCAGCAAAGTGGCAGGCTACAAGATCAACACTCAAAAATCAGTAGTTATCACAACATAACTCATCTATAATTTTCCTACACATGGTTCTTCTGTCCCATTCTTTGAACCTATAATTAGTACTATACCCATTAAATATATGTCCCAGAGACTTAAATCTTCTGGCTGTTCATATGCCAGTTGAGCCCTGAATCTCAGCAGAGTTGCATCTAACACCTACTCTCCAGTTCATTGTACAGACAAAGGACAACTAGGAAAATGATGATGATGGACAGTGCGCTTCCCAAAAAACAGAGTATCTACAACTGCAAGCATGACGGTTCCCTGCATCTTGCCCATGGGATCTCAGCCCCCTCTTAATTGGAAGCAGAGTGGGCATCACTACCCCAAAATCCTCAAGACAGAGGAATGAACAAACATAAGGGAGAATGAAATTTGGACTAAAGTAGAATTATTATTAATGAAAAGAACTTTTAATATTGATACAAAGACAGTGGTCACCAGAGGTTCTGAGGGGAGGGAAAGGGAAGAATAGGTGTAACAAGGGGCATTTGGGGGACATTGGAATTGTTCTGCACGATATTGTAATGATGGATACAGGCCATTATACATTCTGTCAAAACCTATAAAATTATGCAGTGCAGAGTGTAAACCACAATGTAAACTATAGAACAGGGTTAGCAGCAATGCTTCAATATGTGTTCATCAACTGTAACAAATGTACCACTCTAATGAAAGATGTTGTTAATGGAGGAAAGTGTGGGAGGAGGAGGGTGTGGGGTATATGGGAATCCCCTATATTTTGATGTAATATTTATGGAATCTAAAAACTCCTTTAAAAATAAAGAAAAATAATTTAAAAAATCAGTAGCAATTCTATACACTAGTAATAAGAATCTGAAGAGGAAATCAAGAAAAAAATTAATTCACAATAGCAACTAAAAGAATAAAAAATCTAGGGAAAAAATTAACAAGGTTGTAAAGGATTTCTACATGGAAAACTACAAAACATTGCTGAAAGAAACCAAAAAGGAGGTAAATAAATGGAAGAACATTCCATTTTCACTTATTGGAAGATTAACTATTGTTAAGATAACAGCCCTACCCAAAGTGATTTACAGATTCAACACAATCATAATCTAAATCCCAACAGCATTCTTTGCCAAACGGAAAAGCATATCATCAAATTTATTTTTAAACGTAAGGAGTGCCAAATAGCCAAAATCATCTTGAAAAAGAACAAATTTGTAGGACTCACACTTCCTGATCTTAAAACTTTTTACAAAACTACAGTAATCAAAACTGCATTGCATTGTCACATGTAGTCATATATGTGACATATAGTCCAACGGAATCTGAGTGTTCAGAAATAAGGCCTCACATCTATGGCCAATCGATTTTTTAAAAGGGTGCCAAGTCTACTCAATGGAGAAAGAAAAATCTCTTCAAAAAATAATTCTGGGATAACTGGATATCCATATGCAAAAGAATGAATGTAGATCCCTACTTCATATCATATATAAAACTCAACTCAAAAGAGATCAGAGTCCTAAATATAAGAACCAGGACTATAAAACAAAATAGAAAATTACAAGTGTTGGATAGGATATAGATAAATAGGAACACTCATTCATTGCTTTTGGGAATGTAAAATTGTCTTGGCCCTGTGGCAGGGAGTTTGGCAGTTACTCAGAAAGCTAAGTACAGAATTACTATATGACCTGGAAATCACTCTACTAGGTGTATACCCAAAAGAACTGAAAGCAGGGATTTGAACATAATTTTTCACATCAATGTTCATTTCAGTTTTATTTGCAATTGTCAAAAGATGGAAGCAACCCAAGTGCCCAACAACCATAGAAAGAATACGCAAAATGTGGTATTGTGGCAGTATGAGATTATTTTTGAATCCCAAAAAAAGATTATGTTTGTAAACTAATTTATTCCTCTAGGTGCGATATCCTTTGGTTGCATTAAATTCAGATGAGGAGCCTTTGATTAGATCATTTAATAAGATTGTTTTGGGCTTCTGATTTGACTGTCAGTGGACGTGGGTCTGATATAACCAGACACTCATGCAGACAGAAACGGGAAGAGTGAGCTCTGTCATTTTTTATCCTGCCATGTGGAAAAAAAGAGGAAGTTTCAAATGGCTGAGACCCAGGGAACAGATGAGCCATTTGCCTGACAGCTTACAGCTGACCTTGGGAAGAGAGCAGAACACACCTTAGACTGATATAGGAAGTCCTAAGAGATAAGCCCTATGCCAGCCTGCAGTTAAAATCGGAAAGAAAGCAGAGAGCTGCGCAAGAGAGAGAAAGCCTGAAGGGAAAGGAGAAACCTGGACAGTGATCGGCAGCCATCTTGCTTCACCATGTGGAAACATGCCAGGATCAACAGGAACTGACTTTGGTGAGAAAACTTCTCTAATGGTGCCTCAGAGTTGGACTTTTTCATGGCCTGTAAACTATAAGCTTTTATCCCAAATAAATTCCCTTTATGAAAGCCAACAGATTTCTGGTACTTTGCTTTGGCATGCCTTTGGCAGACTAATACAGGCTTATACATACAATTGAATATTATTCAGCCATAAAAAAATGAAGTTCTGATACATGCAGTAACATGGATGAACCTTGAAGACATTATGTTACATGAAATTAGACAGACACAAAAGGAGAAATATTACATGATCTCATTGATATGAAATAATTAGAATAAGCAAATTCATAAAGTCAATCTAGAATGCAGACCAGGGTCCTAGTTGAGGGTAGCAAATATAGAATTAATTCTTTATTGGTACAGAGTTTCTGTTGGGGTGATGGAAAAGTTTTGGTAATGGATGGTGGTAATGGTAGCACAACATTGTGAAGGTAATTAACACCACTGAATTACATGGTTGAATGTGGTTAAAAGCATAAAAGAGAAAATTTTTTATTTTATAATTATTACTAGAAAAAAAAAATTTTAAAGCACCATAGAACTGTAAGAACAAACAAAGAAAGCTAATGTAAACTATGGGCTATAATATGGACTTAATAATACAATTATAATATTCTTTCATCAACTATAACAGAGGTACAACACTAATGGAAAGTGTTAAGCACAGGGAGAATGATGTAGATTCCTAGGATGCTCAACGCAAATACCATGAAATGGTTAGGCTTAAACAGTGGGAATTTACTTGCTCATAGTCTTACACTGTTGAGCACAATGCTAGCTATAGGTTTTTCATATATGCACCTTACCATATGGAGAAAGCTTCCTTCTATTCCTATCTTTTGGAGTGTTTTTATCAAGAAAGGGTGTTATATTTTGTCACAACATAACAAAACCTATGGGACACTGCAAAGGCAGTGCTGAGAGTGAAATTTATAGCTCTCAATGCTTACATTAAAAAAAGAGAAGGAGCTAAAATTGAAGATAACAGCAACCATGGAGGAACCAAAAAAGAACAGAAAACTAATCCCAAACCAAGCCAAAGGAAAGAAATAGTAAAGATCAGAGAAAAAATAAATGAAAACGAGAGCAAAAAATCAATAGAGAGAAACAACAAAACCAAAAGTTGGTTCTTTGAGAAGATCAACAAAATCGACAAACCCTAGACTGACAAAGAAAAAAAAGAGAAAAAAATGCAAATAAATAAAATCGGAAATGACAAGGGGACATTACCGCTGACCCCCCAGAAATGAGATAAGAATATACTATGAACAACTGTATGCCAAAAAACTAGACAATCTAGAAGAAATGGACAAATCCTAGAAACATATGATCCACCTACACTGACCCTAGAAGAAAAACCAATCAAGGTGAAGAGATTGAAACAGTCATCAAAAACCTCCCAAAGATAAAAAGCCCAGGACCAGATGGCAACACAGGTGAATTTTACCAATCATTCTAAGATGATCTAATACCAATTTTGCTCAAGCTCTTCCAAAAATTTTGAAACAGAAAAAAAACACTATCAAACTCATTATATGAAGCCAACATCACCCTAATACCAAAAACAGATAAAGATACTACAAAAAAAGAAAATTACAGACCAATATCTCTAATGAATATAGATGCAAAAGTCATTAACAAAATACTTGCAAACAAATGCAAGAACACATTAAAAGAATTATACTCTGGGATCAAGTGGGTTTTATCTCAAGTGCACAAGGGTGATACAACACAAGAAATTCAATTAATGTAATAATCCACATTGACAAATTGAAGAAGAAAAATCACATGATCATCTCAATTAATGCAGAAAAGTCATTTGACAAAATACAGCACCCTTTCTTGATAAAAACACTCCAAAAGATAGGAATAGAAGAAAGCTTTTCAATATGGTAAAGTGCATATATGAAAAACCTACAGTTAGCATTGCACTCAACAGTGAAGGACTGAAAGCTTTCCCACTGAGATCAGGAACAAGACGAAGATGCCCACTGTCCCAACTGTTATTCAATACTGTGCTAGAGGTTCTAGCCTGAGCCATTAGGCTAATTAAAGAAATAAAAGGCACCCAAATAGGAAAGGAAGAAGTAAAACTTTCACTATTTGCTGAAAATTCACTAATCCTGAAAATTCCACAACAAAGCTACCAGAATTAATAGATGAGTTCAGCAAAACAGTGGTACACAAAATTAATATGCAAAAATTAATAATGTTTCTATATACTACTGATGTGCAATCTGAGGAGGAAATCAGGAAAAAAATTCCGTTGATAATAGTGAGTAAAATAATCAAATATTTAAGAATAGACTTAACTAAGTACATAAATGACCTGTATTCAGAAAACAACAAAACATTGCTAAAAGAGACCAAAGACTTAAATAAATGGAAAGAAATTCCTCGTTCCTGAATTGGAAGACTAAATATTGTTAAGATTTCAAATCCACCCAAATGGATTTACCTACTCAATGCAATCCCAATAAAAATCCCAATAAAAATCCCAACAGTGCCTTTTGCAGAAATAGAAAAGCCAATAATCAAATTTATTTGAAAGCGTAAGGGTCCCTGAATAGCCAAAAATGTCTTCTAGAAAAGAACAAAGTTGGAGGACTCTCACTTCCTGTCTTTAAAGTGTATTAGTTAGCTACAGTAGTAAAAACAGCATGTTACGGCAAAAAGACAGACAGATTGACCCATGGAACTGAATCAAGACCTCAAAAATAGACCCTCACATTTACAGTCAAGTGCGGGGCCAGAAGAGTCTATTGAAAAAATAGTGCTGGGAGAACTGGATATCCATACCCAAAAGAAAGAAAGAGGACTCCTATCTCACACCTTATATTAAAAAAATTAACTCAAAATGGATCAAGAACCTAAATATAAAAGTGACAACCACAAAACTCCTAGAAGAAAATGTAGGAAAACATCTTCAAATCTTGTGGTAAGCAGTAGTTTCTTAAACCTTACACCAAAGAAAAGAAAAAATAGATAAATGTGACCTCCTCAAAATCAAACACTTTTGCACATCAAAGGACTTTGTCAAAAGGGTGAAAAGGCAGCCGACTCAATGGGAGAAAATATTTGGCAATCACATAACTTATAAGGGTTTACTATCCATGATATATAAAGAGATCATACAATTCAATAAAAAGACAAACTACGTGATTAAAGAGTGGGCAAAAGACTTGAAAACACAATTATCCAAGAAGAAATATAAATGACAAAGAAACACATGAAAAAATGTTCAACATCAAGAGCAATTAGAGAAATGCAAATCAAAACTACAAAGAGATATCATTTCACATCTATTAGACTGGCCACTATTAAAAAGTTGGAAAACTGGAAATGTTAGGGAGGATGTAGACAGATGGGAACACTTATTCACTGTTGATGGGAATGTAGAATGGTACAACCACTGTGGAGGACTGTTTGGCAGTTCCTAAGGAGGTTGAATTTAGACTTGCCATGTGAACTAGCAATACAACTGCTAGGTATATGTAGAGAAAGAGATCTGCAAATTTCCAAATACCTGGAAACTAAGTAATACACGCATCAAAGAAGAAACCAAAAGTGAAATGAGAAACTAAATTGAACTGAATGAAATAAACCATAGCTATTGGTGTGATGAAGCTAAATTGTTATTTAGAGGTATTTCATTAGTACCACAAGCCTACGTTAGATAAAAAGAAATGTCTCAACTCAAAGATTTCTGCTTCCAAGTTAGGGAAAAGAAACAGAAGAGAAAATTAAACCCAATGTAAGCAGAAGAAGATATATAATATTTTAGAGCAGAAATCAATTTTTAAAAAAACAGGAGAATACAGTAAATTAATGAAATAAAAAGCCATATTTCCAAGAAAATCTATAAAAATAACCTCTAGCCAATGCTTAAGAAAAAGACACAATTTACCAATATTAGGAATGCTGAAGTAACATAACTATAGATTCTGCAGATATAAAAAGGATAGTGAGAAATATTAACAATTCTATGCCAGTAAATTCAACAACATAAATGAAATGGATATATCTATAGTAAAAGGCAAACTATAAAAGATAACCCAAGAAAAGATAGATAACCAGAACAGCTTTGTATTTATTAAAAGAATTGAATTCGAAGTTTACCAAAAAAGAAACATGCAGGCCCCGATAGCTTCAGTGGTAAAATTTACCAATTATTTATGTAAAATATAATACCAATTTTTTACAAACTCCTCCAAAAAATTGAAAAGGATAGTATAATTCTCAGACATTTTATGAGGCAAGCATTAAATTAATAACAAAGCCACACAAAGCAAAGACATTAACAAAGAAGAAAACTACTGACCAATATCCCTCATAAAAATATATACAAAAAATTTTAACAATATGTAACGAAGTTAATACATCATGATCAAGCTGAGGGTTATCCAAGGAATGCAAATTTGATTTAATATTTGACAACTCAATCCATGTAACAACAAATTAACAAACTGAAAACAAACAAAAATGATCATCTCAAAAAAGATGGAAAAAGCATTTCACAAAATTTATTACCTATTCCTGATAGATAGTCTCAGCAAACTAGATATAGAAGAGAATGCTCTCAAACTTATAAAGGGCATCTTGAAAAACATACATTAAACATCATATTTAATGATAAAAGATAAATACTTACACCCTACTATGTGAATCAAGTTAAGGTTGTCTACTATCACCACTTCTATTCAACATTATGCTGAAGGTTCTAGCTTTGCAAAATGGCAATAATAATAAAAATAATAATAATAATAAATGTTATTATTAGATCAGCAAGGAAGAGATAAAACTGCCTTTATTTATAAATGAAATGATCATCAATTTACAAAATCCTATGAAATCTACAAAAAAAGAATCAATAAATGAGATTAGTAAAATTGCAAGATAAAAACTTAACATAAAAATTCAATTGGATTTTCACATATTAACAACTACAATTGGAAACTGAAATTTAAAAATAATGACAATTATAATAACATACAAATATATATGGAATTCCTAGGTCTACATGTGACAAAAATATGAATTTTTAAAAAGCTATAAAACAATTGCAAAGTAAAATTAAAAATAAATATAGATATATAGCATGTTCTTGAGGTCAAATCTCCCCAGATTTATCTATAGGTTCAACACAATGATTGACAAAATTTGAGCAGACTTTATTGTAGAAGTTCACAATATCTTTCAAAAATTAATATGTAAATGCAAAGTACATAGAATAGCCAAAACACCTTTGAAAAATAAAAACAATGTTGGATGACTTACATTGCTTCATTTCCAGGATTATTATAAAGCTACAATAATCAAGACAGTGGAATACTGGTATAAAGATACACAATAAGTTCAATAGAATAGAAAAGAGAGTCTAGATATAGACACACACATATTAGGCTTTCATTAGTGTTGGAACAATTGGGTAGCCATATGTAAAACAAAACAAAACAAAGGAAAACTTGACTATTACCTTATATCATATTAAAAAAAAAAAAAACTCAAAATACATTGAGTTCTAAATGTAAAACCTAGAACTATAAAATTTCTCAAAGAAAACATAGGATAAATTCTTACTTTCCGAAGGTTTTTCAAATATTTCTTAGATGCCACTTGAAAAGCACAGTCCATAAAGGAAAAAAAATGATAAATTGGACTTACTCAAAATTAAGAACTGCTTTTTAAAAGATACTTTTAAAAGAAAGAAGACAATTCTCAAAGCTTTTCAAATTGTACACTTTAAACATAAGTAGGTTAATGTATGTCAATAATACCTTAAAGCTGTTTTTCTTTTTATAGGAAAGACATATTAACATATTTACTAAAACAATTACAATAGAAAGAAAACAACTCCCTGACCAAAGAGTGGCCAAAAGATTTGAAGAAGCACTTCACCAAGGAAGATAGATGGGTCGCAAACAAGCATATGAAAAGATGCTCCATGACTCAGTCTTTAGGGAAATGCAAATTAAAACTATGGTGTCTAAAACTGAAAAAGTCAATCACACCAAATGTTGGCAAAGATGTGGAGGAAATGGAACTCACATGGACTCATATGCAGATGGGAATATAAAATGGTATATTTTGGAAAAAAAGGTTGGCAGTTTCCTAAAAAGTAAACCATACACCTACCAAATGACATAGGCATTCCGCTACTAGATGTTTTCCTATAGAAAGAAAAGCATTGGCCCACACAAAGACTTGCACTTGAATATTCACAGCAGTTTTATTTGTAATAGCCAAACACTGAAAACAACCCAAATATCCATGAACATGTGAATGGATAAACAAACTATGGTATATCCATATAATGGAATATTACTCAGAAATAAATGAATATTACTCATACACCCAACAAAATAGATATAAATCTCTATATAATTATGATGAGTGAAAGAAGCCAGGAAAAAACAATACATAATAGATGAATATATTTATATTAAATTCTAGGAAAAGCAAACTAGTAACATAGAGCAGTGATTTTCTGGAGACGGGGAGAGGAGTGCAGGGAAGGGCATGAAAAAACATCACCAAGAGGCCCCAGGAAACTTGTGAGGGTGAAGGATGTACTTATTATTTTGACTGTGGTGATGGTCTTACAGGCTGTACAGTCACGGTTCTCTAGGGAAACAGAATCAACAGGAGATATCTGTAAATAGCATGAGATTTTATACACCTCTCGCATGACCGCGTGCAAAAGTCCAGGCTCCGTAGGCAGGTTGCAAACCAGGGGCTCCAATGAAAGTCCAATGAAGGCCTTTGATGAGTTTCCAGGAGATGCTGGCTGCCCAAAGACAAGATGAGAAATTCTCTCTGAATGCTGAAATCACTTCTCCTTTTAAGGCATTCAAATAATTGGATAAAAAGTCACTCATTGCTGACAGCAATCTTCTTGGTTGATGCAGATGTAATCAGCCATCTATGCAGTAAACTCATTGGTGACTAAAGCCCATAATTGTCCTTGTATTACAATTAGCCCAGTACTGGCTTGACCAAACAACTGGACACAATTACCTAGCTGAGTTGACACATAGGCCAAAACTTAACAAATTGTACACATTAGATATAGTTGGCTGTGTGTCAATTTTACCTCAATAGAAATGTTAATAACTAATAGATATAGATATCTGTTAGATGATTACATATAAATATATAAATAGGCAGATAGATGAATGGGTGGATGGATGGATATAGATACATTCTGTAACTGAACGCTTTATTTTATCAATCAGTAACTAAAATTTACTTCCTAGTCCTAATTTTTATGAAGATTACTTACTATACATGCTTAAATTTTGTGATTTTTCTCATAAGGTGCCAGTAAACTACTGAGGTATAAAATAATACTAATATCAAAAAATAATTTCCAAATGCTTTAGTGATAAATGTTCTTCGTTTATTTCTTGGATCTTTTGGCCTATTAAAATAATTAGCAGGTTAAATGTGAAACTGAAATAAACAATTAACATTTTAAGTTTGAAACTTTAACAGCCTTCATACAGTTTCACAAAAATCTATGAAGATTTATGTACATAAATAGATTATACATAATCTATTTGAATTATGTATTTAGGTCAAGTTAAATGAGATGGTATTAAACATCTAAAAAATACAGAGATGTTTAAAATATTAACCAAATATACTTGCCCTGGGGGAGAAAGGAACTACATTAGAGAGGAGACAGGGACAGGTGCCTAATCAGGATTCTAGCAAACTGTTGAAGTCTAAAACAACTGGAAGAAAGTGGGCAGATAGCTTCCTGAAGCTGAATTAACCTAAAGAGGCAGTCTAGCGCAGAGGAAGAATTTCTGCCTTGCAAATATGAGATCCCTGGCTCAATTCCTGGGTCGCCTTAAAGAAATGATATAGAGTGAAACCACTGGGTTATCAGGCATCCAGCTAATAACTTATGACAGGGAACATATAAACATTCTTTTTGTTTCAAGTTTTCTTAGATCTGTTATATTTTTTAAAAGGTTTTTTTCCCCCCTCTTATTCTAATCACTAAAACCCGGTGTATGACCTGCAGAGGGCAGGCTGCAGAGTGATTGATGAACACCAGCAGCCTGAGAAGCTCCTTAGGGGCCTAAGAGGGAAGGCTGTTTCCCTGGGTTGGTTTTTTGTTATTATTTTTGTTTTTTTAGTTGCAGCTGTTTGGTTTCTTGCTTGTTATGTTTCCTGTTTCCTTCTTTTGTTCCTTTTTTTCTACCTACATTATTTCTT